>LOJH01011910.1:0-19345 GCA_001685095.1 Ellobius talpinus
CGAGGAAGCAGCGGCGGCCGGGAGGTGATGCAGGGGGCTGATTATCATGAGAAAGGCTGTGCCTGGAAAAGCCTCCTCCACGCGAATGTCAATCTCACAAAAAAAGGGGGGTGCTGGCGGTGGTGGAAGGAAAGGGGCTCTGGAGGAGTCACTAGAAAACTTGCAGCAAGTTAGATGCGACGCAGGCCCGAGGAGGTGGCTTTCGCCTCAACTTGGAAGGCTGGGCATTAAGGGTGCGGACGCCAGCAGCCTCGCCAGGGGATTGGAAACCCAAATCTCCCTCCTTCCTTTCCTCTTGCCCTCCTTTCATCCCTCTCTGCCCTTTATCCATATTTTCTTGCAATTCTGTCGCAACTGCATTTTGTACATTCCCTTTTTTTTCTATCTTTCTTTTGCAATCTCGTTTTCCTCCCTAACTTACCTTCTTTGTAAATTTTTTGGTGTCTCTTTTATATGTCCAGATTTGTCATTTCGTTTTCAAAACACGGTGTTTAATATGCAATTAATCTACCAGCAGGAGGTCAGGGACACCCTGACTAAAATAACTCTCGGGTCTTACAGACAAGTTCGCCAGGTGTCAGTGAAAAGTAAAATAATAATGAAAATAAATGAATATCTCAGTGACTGTAACAGCTTATTACTCTCTATTATTGTATCAGCTCTGACAGATAATTTTAAAAAAGATATAATCTTCTTGGAAAAATATGAAAGTATTTGACACAGGGAGAGTCAGTATAATTAAGGCAACATGCAAATTGTTCTTACTTATAAATGCATTATTTTAATCATGCTTATGAGACTTTAGAAACTATAGGACGTAAATTCAAGAAACAAACTGGGTTTTCTTTTAGTGCTTATTGGAAAGTGTAAAAAAAAAATCCCCAAGCAGTCGCTCTGCTCCTCACCATAGACAGATCAAGTCAGGTAGAAGCAGCCTGTTACGCGATCTGTTAATTGCTAAGCAGATCCATAGCTTGGGTGTGTGGAATGTTTTCCGGGCCAGGTTGCTGTCCATTTCCCAGCAGGTGAGTGAACATGACGCTTCATGGCATGAATTGGCTCCACGCATAATTTTCACGATGATTGTAATTATTGTTCTTTCCTACACATTGAGCACATGTGTAGTTCTCTTATTAAAAATCAGAGCTTGCTCTTGTTTACAATTTGTTTACTTTGTTGAATTTTTAAAACTTGTTGCGAGTCAATTGAACGTGTACATTGAGCCCTCTTTTAGGCCAAGAAAAATAAAGATGCATTAGAAAGATGCCTCTCAAGCTTCATAATTATTAATTGACATTTTATGATGAATAATTAATCATCTGAATAATTTTGGTATCTCTGATCTGAACACATATTTGCATATCTAATGCTTGGCTTTAAATGTATTTTTTTAAATTCATTCTTCAGGATAAAGAAATAAAGTGATATTTTAATGTGAAATTTCTGTACTTGTAAAAGTTTGTTATGCTATTATAGTCTTTCTAGAGATCCATAAAACTTATTAACAATTTGTAAACCATTTATGTAGCAAGCACATTGAAACACATGGCAGATGTACAATTAGGAAAACGATCTCCATGTGAAATCAAGTAACTGTTCGTCCTAAATTCAGATACGTGCACTAAGTATGCACCATATATCCTTATTGGAATGTGTTCACTGTACTTCTCGGTTGATTTACTCTGGCATAAGCAGAAATATGAGGTATTTGACAAACAATTCAGGTTCGATATTTAGATAAGTTTTCTTTTTCTGCTTATTAATATGTGGACTGGCTGAAGTTATTTAAAAATGATTAAGCAAGTCTGTCCATGTTATTTTTAATGATGCTGAAGTTCAAGTGTCTATCTGATTAGCCTCTTCATGATCACAGGCAATCTACTCTAAGCTTGTTTCTTTATGTCCAGTGGGTAAACTCACTGCACCTATCCCTCAGGGTGTTGTTAAGAGTAAAATGAAGTAATGCATGAAGCTTTCCTGTGCTGTAGTTTTATTCTAATGAAAACTTGGACAGATAGTATTGACCATCCAGGTTAGATAAAGCTAGCACTTTTGAATATTGTAGAATTTATGGTTGCTTATGGTTTTCTAGTACCGTTCAAAGGATGCATAGCCACCCACGTACAAATAAATAGAGCGTTTTCTTTCTGCTAATTCAGCAGTTAATTTATTATATTCAATATGGTTCTAATTTGGTTATAAATATCAGATTCTTTGAAAAGGAATTTAGCCAGAATGTCTGAATGTGAAGTTTCCTGTGTTCTGTAATCACATACTGTCTTTGAGTTTAAAGGTTAAATGTGCAAAAGCCCAGAAGCGGTTTGAAGTAGGAGTTGTGACTGGGAGAAGCAAATTCACATTATTTGGAGACAAGGGGGCTGCTGCAGTGCTCTGCTCTAAGACCAGACACAACACAGTGAGCATTCCATTTTGGACTTGTGTCCTGGGGTCCATGATGCTTTCCAGCACCTGAAATGGGGCAGAAAGTCAGTTTATTAAGTGGAAGATGAAATCTCCTATCTCTTGAATGTCCACAAGGCCAGATTTTCTCTCTGTTGCCAAAAAAGCGTAGAAATCAATGCAAATGCTGCATGGAAAGAAGCATTTCAAAATAATATTTAGTCAGAATACTGAAGGCTTTTTGTTGACTTTTAAGACTCCTAGGAACACTTACAATTATTTGTAGTTCTTAAAGGGTCCCTTGATCAATCCTTTTCTCAAAGGATCCATCCCATATTCCTTGAAGGTTAAAAATACCACGAGGAACCTTTGGAATTGGCTTAGGGTCTGGAGTGACCTGTGCTTTTTTTTGTTTTGTTTTTTGTTGCTGTTTTTTCCTGCTAATGGGATCCGAAACAGCTTGCACCTACAAACTGTCTACTGGCCTAGTTTTCTATTCCTCTGAAGTCTTCTTTAATCCTCCATAATTTGCCAAAAGTTCAGAATTATAAACTTTGGACTGGGAGCTGATGAGATGTTCAGCCAAGGCCTGAGAATTTGGGTTCAACCCTCAGGACCCGGTGGTGGTAGGTGAGAACCAACTTTTCCATGTCAGCTCTGACCTTCACAACCGTACCGTGGCCTGCACACCCACAGCAGAAACACAATTCAATAAGTAAGAGTAAGAAACATCATTTTCAACTTTGTGCTGTTTGGTATTGGTTTTACATAATTCTAAGGACTGGGGGAGGGCATGATAATCAGAAATGTAAAGAGACCTGTTTCTCTCGAGTTGACACAAGGCTAAACCATCTCACATTCCATTTGCTTTGGACAGAAGATCCAAAGGAGCTAGTCTTTCACACCATATTATCAAGAAGCTTTGAGCTTGGGAGAATCAATGAGTGTTTGTGAGCCTTTCGGTCTGCTAAGTCCACCCTCACAGAGACAGCCACACTTATGTGACATGCAGTGTGCTCTTGCAAGGCGTCCTTCTGATCGATTTGTGATCATTGATTCTTCACTCTCTTGTAACTCATGTCCAGTCTTCCTGGATGCTGCAGTTGGCCTTTGTGTTTCTGTGTATTTTTTACTGTGCCTTCTAGGCCTACATTGATGTTCTTTTTTTTCAGTTATAGTGTCAGTGCAAGTCCTCATTTATTTGGTTTTTTTGAGGCAAGGTTTCTTTGTGTAGTCCTGCCCTGGAACTTGGAACTTGCTCTGTAGACCGAGCTGATCTCAGACTCAGAGATCTGTCTGCCTCTGCCTCCCAAGTGCTGGAACTAAAGAGGTACCACTACCTCCTGACTCAGCTTAAGTATTACATACTCTCTTTGCCTTTGGTGCCTCTTACAAAGTATGTTTCCAAGTCTTTTTTTTTGTGGGGGGTTGGCATCCTCTGCTCAGGATAGCGCCTTTTGCAGAGACTGGTACCAAGGCCTAAGCACCGAGCTTAAGTACTAGATTGACAGATGACGGAGACTCCATCACCCACACATGTGACAGAAGAGCTTTGATTCTTTCTTTGATTTCCTTTAGCACTCTTGAGTAGCACTCGGGCATTGTTGTGGTGTGTTCTAACTTAGCTTATTTGAATTATCTTTGGTAATAGCTGGCTATTTTTATGTCAACTTGACACACGCTAGAGTTATTTGAAAGGAGGCAACGCTTCCATAAGATCTGGCTGTAAGGTATTTTTTAAATTAGTGATTGATAGGCGAGGGCCCAGCTCATTCCTAGTAGTTCCATTCCTGTCTGGAGGTCCTAGGTTCTATAAGACAGCAGGATGAGCAAGTAATGAGGAGCAAGCCCGTAAGCAGTACCCATCCTTTGCCATCAGCTCCTGCCTCCAGGTTCCTGCCCTGTCTGAATTCCTGTCCTAACTTCCTTTGATGACGAACAGTGATATGGAATTATAAGCCAAATAAACCCTTTCCTCCCCAACTTGCTTTGGTCATGGTGTTTCATGACAGCAGTAGTAACCATAGCTAGGACACATAGCATAGCTTCAAATATACATTTTTTGGAATTACCTAGACCACATTCGATTCCTTGCTTTGTGAGAATTAATTTTGTGTTATGCAGATACTGTTTAACCCCACGAACCTCAGTTTAGAAACAAAGGATATGTAGATTCTAGCTGGTTGTGGCAGGGAGTTATGGCAAGCATGGAAAGCAACTAATTAGGTAGTCATGCCAGTGAATACTAAGACCTATCTGTGGATAGATAACTTGAAACATACATGAGGTTAAATTGTGAAACCAGAGTAAACATCATCTTATTGCATTCTTTTGTAATGACTTCATTGCTTTGTATTTGTCTTACTGATTTTATTAGGAATTCTTTAATTGGTTCTTGTAGCCTAAAAAGATTAATGTTTACTGACAATAATGTCAAAACATAATCAGCTTATAGGATTTTTAAATTTATAGTAGAAACAATGGGTGCTCATGATTTTGATACCGCGATCCCTAACAGTAGCAGTGAAGAACTATTCGCAACCCATGCTTGCTGACTCAGGCCTGTGATCCGAGTATTCAGGAGGCTGAATCAGGAGGATCACAAGTTTAAGGCTTTCCTGGACAGCTTGGGAGCCCATCGCAAAATAACAAACAAGAAGGAGCCGGTGAAGCAGCTGTGCTACCACACTTGACCGACATGCATGACGCCCCGAGTTCAATCCCTCCTACCACAAAATATACTTTTCACAAATGGAAACTAGTTGAATTTGGTTCTGTATTTCACATTTCCTCTTGCCATGGTAAGGAGTGTTGTTGTGGCTAATTCTCCCTGTGTATCCTGCCCTCAGGGGGAGTCCCATTCCAGTCAGCATTCAGTGGTCAAGAAGTACCAGAGTTTTGTTCAAGGCGAAAAAGAGGGTCTCTTGCCAAGATTTCCATACAGCTGGATGGAGTTGGGAGGGGCAGAGGGACAGACTAGATTGGAGAAAGTTGGCCTGCATTGTCTTTTCCTCCAGGTTGAAAGCTGAAACATCTGCTTTCAAAAAGAAAAGGGAAGGAAAAAAAAAAGGGAGACCGTGTGTAAAACACAGACCTTGCTTCATTCGGCCCCTGCATATTTGGAGTAGGGTTGTGTCAGCGGGCCCTGGCATGATCTGCTGTGTATACGACTTTTCTACCCTATGCCCTAGAAAGCAGGGTGTCAAGGGAGGCCTGGCTGTGGACACAGGGAGCATATTGTTGTAGCAATTCTGCTGCACTGAAAACCAGGCTCCTTTCTGAAGCTAACGTTGCTGCACACACACACACACACACACACACACACACACACACACACACAAAGCCATTCTGGTTAGTTGTTTTCTGGTCACTGTAGAACCACACGTAAAGTTTCTGTGGTAACGGGACAATTTTTTCGGGTTGAGGGTAGCTGGCCTACCTATTGTTCTTGTCACGAAGATGGGGTCACCCTTCTTTAGAGAAGTGAGACAGAGCAAAGCTGAAAGTTTAAAGAAAATGTTTAGTCTTTTAATACAATAAAGGGAGAGCAAATTTTTCTTTTAAAGCTTTCCTTATTTGTGTGTTCAGCATTGGGACTTCAGTTTTGGGAAACCGACACAGTCCTGAGCTTTCTTGCCATCTATTCTCACTGTGTGTTTAATGCTATGTTGAAAACTTGGCCACAAGACTTTTGCTGTGGCTCTTCTGTAAGACGATCATCTTGAAGTTTTGCTTCTACTAGGGAGGATTCTTGCATAGTTGAGGTAAGTATTTGGGTTGTGGGAAATATGCTAATAAATACCATTTGAAATCACAATGGATTTTGAAGTTGGGGCAAAGTATTGCCATGCTTTCATTATATCAAAGTGAGTACCTTCACTTCGAAAAGTTTAAGCTGGCTTCAAGTTACCGTCTCCAAATAACAGTTTGGAGAGGGAAGGCAAGGGAAGGTGATCTCCAAAGGTTGTGTTCCCCCACCCCCACTTGCTCATTAGATAAAAATATTGGAGAACTTTAAGAAGCTTTGTTGAGACATAGACTAATAACCTACTCCAATTACATTCTGAAGTAAAAGTGGGTCCAGGCAGAGTCACCAGGCAGGCACCGTAGATGCTGAGACCTGATCAGCTCCTTTTACAAGTCTCTGAAGTCTAGCATACATTGTTTTAGTCCTTCTTGCGTGTCTCTTTTATGAGGCAGCTGAAGAAATGGAACAGAAGTAGAACTGAGTACATATAATCATCTTTATCCTCCATACGGCATTGGCGAGACTTTTTGTGGCTCACTGCTAATAGAATATACCTAAGTTTAACAGGTGGGTTTTGTTGTTATTATTATTGTTATGTTTTGTTTTTTTGAGACAGGGTTTCTCTGTAGCTTTGGAGCCTGTCCTGGAACTCTCTCTGTAGACCAGGCTGGCCTGGAACTCACAGAGATCTGCCTGCCTTTGCCTCCTGAGGGCTGAGATTAAAGGCATGTGCCACCATGGCCTGGCTTTAATTGGTGTTTTTCTGAAAAAGAAAGAAACACAGAGAGAATGGAGCTGACTAGAAAAGGTAAGGTTTGATTAGGAGGACAAGGGTGGAGTAGTAATTTGGTATAAATGACTGTCCCATTTTGGACTCTACACCACAACTATAAAAATAGAGCAGAAGATGGGGAATTTTTAAGTAAACTGACAGCCTCCCTTAGTCAAAGGCCATGTGACTTTCATGCAAAGCTAAGGCTACTTGTGGTTCAGAGGTGTGAAGCGGGAGTTTGAGTCCTGTTTTCTGGGCTTTTGTCCATGTTCTCCGTCTTGGTTCTCTTGGGCATTGGATGCATGTCTCACTTCATCTCACCTTATGGTTGTTCCCCTCTACTGGGAGGAAACCCTGGCTTTCAGTGCTAGTCTTGTCTATAGTCTTCAGCAGGCTTTGATTCTAATCATATGACTGAAGCATTTGCCACTGTGTGGCTGAAAACAGCCTGGAGCAAACAGAATATTGTCCGACATGTGTGGTGAAGAACGGCACTTTAAGCCTGTCGTCACGTGCTGTGTGCCTAGGACAGAGCTTGGCGAGTAAAGGCTGCATGAATTGGTGAGAAGGTCACAGACCTCAGACAATTCAAACTGTTTTGCTCTAGGTGGCAGAGTCGAAAGGTGTTAATGTAGATGCAAAATCACCTGTGGGCAGGGGCAGAATTCTGGTATTATTTTTGATTTCTGAGTGTGGTATTTTACTTCTGAAATGAAATACTAAATCATTTTCAAAGTAACAGAGATGTAGCAATCCCTATTCACTCACTTGCAAAGGGAATTTTCAATACAAATAAAGTCATGCATATTTATACTAGGGTAATTCAAAATAACTTCCTCACATAAGCACAGCTACATTCAAGTAAAATCTTGCCAACACTTCTGAGTACATTGCTTTAAGGGAAAAAAAGATGCTCCCTGTAGCGTCCGAACTATTTAAAAACCTTACCAGCCTCTTTAACACACACCAGTTATCTCTCTTTAAATCACTGACAAGGATTTAAAAACTGCTTCATCAGAACAACTGTTACCCTTTCTGCTACTCCAGCTAGAACCTGATCTTCAAAAACGACCATATTTACAGCTTCTTTTGAAAATTTGAAACCATTTGGCTGATACATTTTTGCTACATTTTCTTTTCCTGATTTAATTACTGGGGATATTTGCATGAAAGCAGGAGGATGGGGACATGGAAGTTTTTGTCTTAGGAGCTCATGTGTTTCTGATGCTCATTCCCCACCTGAGGACTGTACAATTAGGGAGTCAGGAGCCCCTTGAAATTGTAAACCAGTGGCTTGTAGCCTCCCTAATGCTGAGACCCTTTAGGCCAGTTCCTCCTGCTGTGGTGACGCCCAACCATAAAATTATATTTGTTGCTACTTCATAACTGCAATTCTGCTACTGTTATGCATAGAAACATCTGTGTTTTCCAATGGTCTTAGGTGACCCCTGTGAACGGGTCACTTGACCCCTAGTGAGGTCGCAACCCAGTTGAGAACCACTGTTCTAAAAGAAATAGTTGAAAGTGAAATAAAGTTCAGAAGAAGGCACCGAGGAAATTGAGGGGTCCATGAGCCAAACAACAATGAATTTTCTTTCAGGCCTCTTTTGAGTAGTATGTATAGTCAGCAACTTACACTTTGCCACAGAAAGGATCAGAACAGCAGGATTCCATGCAGAACTAAAGAGTCAAAGCTGCCCAAGGGAAAGCACACTCACAGTGATTGCTGCCCTGTGGGTGCCCATGTGTCAGCATGTATCTCTCTCCAGACCAAGTAAGAACCCTAGAGATGGCCACTGACAGTTAAGAAGGACCCAGAGAAAGAGTGGGCCCCTAATTCTAACTACTTGGCAAGTGTTCGCTATCTTTCGTAAGTAGATCAAAGAAGACCAATCAGGATGAGTTCTCAGCATCTTGAGATGCAGCAGTCTCCGCACTCAGTGATGGAGTCATGGTCTTTTCAGCCATGTATTTTGTACAGCACACTGTTCACCCAGTCTTCTATGCCTGAATAACCCTCAGTTGGTGTGACCGTCTCTTCTCCATTACTATATTTATCTCACCTATACCTTTGTTTCTGATTTCTCCTGCCTCTTCAGCATATCCTACTTGTGTGGACCACCACAACTGTTTCATTTGCTTAAGATTACATTTATTTAATGTATGTGCACATGCTGGTGTGTGCTACAGTGGTGTGTGTGTGTGTGTGTGTGTGTGTGTGTGTGTGTCAGAAAACAGCTTATAGGAGTTTGTTCTCTTCTTCCCTCATATGAGTTCCAGGAACTGACCTCAGGTCATCAACCTTGGTAGTAAGCTTAGGCGTACAATTATAAAAGTATTCAAATAAAATGTTGTTACATTAAATCAATTTCAAATGTTTTTTTCACATACAAAATTTCCCGTAATCCCTACAAAAAACTTAAGATTAACAAATATTCTTGCCCGTCAGTGGTGATACACACCTTTGATCCTGATCCCAGCACTCCAGAGGCAGGCAGATCTCTGAGTTCAAGGCCAGCTAGCAATCTACAGAATGAGTTCCAGGACATCCAGGGCCACACTAAGAAACCCTGTTTTGAAAAAACAAACAAACAAACAAATTCTTACGCCCAGCCTTTCTCCCTGTCTTCTTCCCTTCCATCTTGCAATGCTGGCAGGGAACGTTGGCTGACGTCACATCCCCTCCATGAACATGTTGTCAGTGCAGCTGCATCCTCAGCACATGGCTGGGTCTGAAAGGAGGAAATTAAGATTTTTATGGAAAAAAGACAAAAATGATCAAATCCATTTTGGAAATCTCAGATTTTCCTAGAACTAGTAGAATGGGAATATTTGTAAAGTGACAGATGACAGACGTCGAAAGGGACCAGCTTTGGTCACTCAGGATCACTACTTCGGTAGAAAGTGAACTCGGGTTTTCGGACTCAGTTTTGTCATTTGTGCAGGGAAACTGAATATAAATTTGTTGGAAAAGAATACTTGGCTTTAGGAGAGCTTCTGGGCCCAAGATGTTTTGTTTTCTTTCTCATAACAGGTTTGTCCGTTGTCCTTGGTACAGAAAACAAGACATAAATTTGACCAATAAAGTAGTTATTTTACTGATAGCACTGTTGTTTGGAGTTATTAATTTTTGTGACAAGGTCTGTTATATAGTTCCAGGTATCTGGAAACTCACTCAGCAGACCAGACTGGCCTTGATCTCACAGAAATCCATCTGCCTCTTCCTCCCAGTGGGATTAAAGGTGTGCATGCCACCACACTTAGTTCGTAGCTTGGATCTTATCTCTTTCCCCCAGGTCTGAGTATTAAAGGCGTGGGTGGCACTGTTGGGAGGTGACGAAAACAGAGCTGGGGCCCAGTGGGAGGTCTTCAGCTCACTGGAAGAGGAGTTGGGAGACCTCAGCCCCTGCAGGGCCACCAGGCCAGTAGATCATTGACTGAAGCTTCCAAAAGTTTTAAAATTTGATGATCTCAGGTATTTTATTATAGTGGTGAAAAACTGACTAATACAACAGTGAAATCGAAAAATTAATTGGGTTTTATACAGTGGTGCACTGCATAAAAAAGTTCTGTGTATAAGAAATTTCTGTGTATATGACAAAGAAAGAACTAAAGGTAAATATATACATGCTCTTCTTACCCCCAGAAACGGGTTAAGTAGCTTTTAAAAGAGTTCTGTTTTTTAATTAATTAGCTAATTATTTTTATGTGTATGGGTATTATGCATGACTGGGTGCGTACCCTTGTAGGCCAGAAGAGGGTGTTGGATTCCCCGGAACTAGAATGATAGATGGTTATGAGGCATCATGTGGGTGTTGGGAATTGAACTCATGTCCTCTGGAAGAGCATCTAGTGCTCTTAACCTCTGAGCCCTCTCTCCAACCCAGGCAGCTTTAAAATATACGTTTCTGTGAATATTTGTTAAATGTGTGAAGGTTAACGTAAGTGAAATGGTGAATGCAGCAGAATAGTTAGTCAATTAATAAATTCACATTTGTAAAGGGGTACTGCATTTCCCAAGCTAATGGATTACTGGAGAAGTTACACATGTGCATTTTATATAGGATCTAAACCTATATATCTCCTGAATTTACTCTGTGAGTGCTAGCTAATTACCACCTGTGTGCTGGGAACTGCTCTGGAAATAAAGAGAGAAAAGGATCAAGGCAGACTTAATCTGTGCAGGTGAAGAGAGAAGAGAGCCTGTGTGATGAACATTCTTGGGAGTATAGAAGGCGAGCACATCTAGCCTAATAATAGCTACAAAGTAAGGGGAAGGCAGGAGTAGATCTTCCTAATGCGCAAAAGGTCAGGTCTTTGAAATCCATCAACCGTGAGAGAATAGTCTTTAAATCACATGTGACGCGTTATCGCCTTTTGAGGCTGGATTAAAGCACGGTTGGGAAACTCCCGAGGAGGCTGGAAAAGAAAGGGAACAAAGTCTAGAGTAAGAATCACCTGGAGAAGGACGATGCTCTCGTGATGATTCTAAAGGGCTGTGATGAGCGAAGTTCTCCAAAGGCCCACCTCCTTCTCCGGCGTTCATTCTGGTGGGTGCATGTCCCTGCACTGGTGTCTGACACACTCAGCCACTTCCTGTTGCTCTTTCAAGGTTTTAATAGCACCCCACTTAGTTGTTGAGTCTCAGGAACTGGATCTAACCCCCGACACTGGGAAAACAACAGACAGGCCATCGATGGAAGAGCATCACTGTAGGCTCCGCAGCAATGTCAATGAGTACTGCAGTGCAGTGTGGGCTGCTCCGTGGGGAGTCTATGGTGACTCAGGCTAAGGGCTCCTTAGAAGTCTGGCTTGTGTAGCAACCTCCTGTTTTAGGCCTTCTTCCTGTCACCATTGCCTCTCTATTCATTTTTTTAAATCCCAAGACTGTCTGTTATGCCCAAATATTGAATCAGGCTTCTGTTTGTAACAAGAGCTATTAATAGTTTTAAATATGGATTTGGCTTTTGTTGGAAGAATATTATTTTCAGTAATTGTCAGTTCATTAGAATATAAGCAAGGCTTAGGGTTTTGCTGCAAAAGTATGATACTTGAATTAAAATAAATATAAACAAAGAACTTCAATATTTTGATTTATTTATAGACTCCACTGTTTGTATATTGAAAGCCAAAATTAATAAAAAAAACTATAAAGTAACAGAACTATTATAAAGAACTATTGACTTTTCCCTTGAGCATCTTTACTCTGTATATGAAATAACTAAATGGCATTGGTACATATGTTGTTACTACATAATGTCTTAAGGGTCTTGGAAATGGACCCCCTGGTGATAAGTTTATTGTTGATTTTTTTTGGTTTAAATTTTATTTTAAAACTTATTTTTCAAGATGGAACTTTATTTTCTGTCTGAATATAAATTCACTTATAACTGTGTTTTTATATATGTATGTATGTGAGTATCTTTGTTTCATTTTTTTGCTAGACAGAATTACTATGTAGCACTGGCTGTCCTGGAACTCAC
Source organism: Ellobius talpinus (assembly GCA_001685095.1). Classification (NCBI taxonomy): domain Eukaryota; kingdom Metazoa; phylum Chordata; class Mammalia; order Rodentia; family Cricetidae; genus Ellobius; species Ellobius talpinus. The sequence continues at coordinate 12,404 of LOJH01011910.1, forward strand.
TATGTGGACCAGGCTGGCCTTGTCTGCCTCCCAAGTGCTGGGATTAAAGGCATACACCACCATTTCTAGCTGCAGATATATTTGTACAAAGGCTAAGGCTTTTAAAAATGGATTAATTTTGGTTTTGGACTATTTCAACATGTATACACTCTCTCTAACATCCTCTTGTCCCTCTTCCCATTTCCAACCACCTCTACAGTCTCTACCAGTTTCCAAGGCTCAGGCCTTTTTGTATTGTTTTATGACCCATTTAGTCACACAGGGCCATCTGTGTGACTATTGGATAGGAAATTAACCACTGGAGCCCAATGAGGTCATCAGTGGGTACATAACAGAAGGCCTTAGTTCTCCATCTCCTTGAATCTGTCAATGACATTAGGGAGAAGTAAGCCCCTGATCCTCTGCCCCCTTCATGCATGATGTTGATGGGCCCAGTGCAGACAGTCATGGTTGCTTTGAAATCATGATGGCAATAGCCATCATGATTTCCCAGGAGATGACATTTTATAGTCCTTCCTGTTTTCTGGCTCTTAGGTCCTTTCCACTTCTTCTTCTATCATGTTCCCTGAGCCTTAGAAGGGGTGGTATAAATGGTTTCTTTTCTTTAGGGGTATGCACCCATTCATGACTTATTCTTAGCAGCCCTATGTAGCCATGAACGTCTCCATTCATTATCATTCACCGAGAAGAGATGCTTTTCTGATTAAAGATGAGAATAACTTATGTACATAGCTATAAATATAAATATTTAGCAGGTACATGGATACATGTCAATTTGCTGAATGGAAGTGTTCTGCAACTCCCACCCATGCCTATACTGTTCCCAACAATGATTTTTTTCTTTCTTTTTATTTATTTATTTATTTATTTATTTATTTTACCAGATTTACAGTACTAGTCATGGATTGTCTTCTATGGGTCTCAAATCCAATTAGAGAGCAGCTGATTACCCCCATACAAGTAATGCCATTATTGCATAAGTGGGCCAGGCAATTTGGTCTGGTAGATCATGGGATTCACAGATGGTACTACTGATACTCCTCTCCCCAGAATCATGTCTCAACAACTTAGGAATATGAAAACCACCTGGCAGGCAGGGAGTTTCCAGATCAGTTTTGATTTTTTTTCCAGATCGTGTATCAAAGCTGTGTGATGTCTTCAGCAATAGGGTCTTATTATCTCTTAATTCTGATGTAAAACCAAGATGGACAGTGTCTTAGTTTGAGTTACTATTGCTATGATGAAACATCATGACCAAAAGCAAGTTGGGGAGGGAAGGATGTATTTGTCTTATGTTTTTATGTTGTAGTCCATCACTGAAGGAAGTCAGGACAAGAACTCAAATAGGACAGGAACCTGGAGGCAGGAGATGATATAGAGGTCATGGGAGATGGTGGTGCTTGCTCCTCAAAGCTTGCTCAGCTCATGGCAGTACCCACAACAGTCTGGGCCTTTCCCCAGCAATCACTAATTAACAAAATGCTCTACAGACTTGTCAATAGCCTATCTTATGGAAGCATTTTCTTCCTTTTATTGTGTTTCTTTTGCTTCTTTGAAACAGAGTTTCTCTATGTAGTTCTGGCTGTCCTGGAACTAGCTCTGTAGACAGGGCTGGCCTCAAACTCAGAGATCCACCTGCCTCTGCCTCCTGAGTACTTGGATTAAAGGTGTGTACCATCACACCCTGCTGGAAGCATTTTCTTGATTGAGGCTTCCTCCTGTTTGATGGCTCTAGTTTGTGTCAAATTGACATGAAACTATCCAACAGAGATGGTAACAGCCTGCTGTTATGGGGGCATCTGAAATCTCTCCGATCAAATCATTGGGAAGCGCCTCACTCCTGATACTTGGGTTTTTGTTTAATAGCACTTGCCTTCTTAGAGTATCTTTATCCAAAATGCTGCATTTTTAACTCAACCACTTATCACTTGGCAGGTGACCACATCACATGGCTTCTGTGGGCATCGGTTTTTGCATCTGAAAAGAAAAGACGACAGCCATGGTCTAGTGGGGTGTTCTTCACAGCAGAAGACACAGAGGAGATCCGATTGCTAACTGTGACGTGCTATTGCATACATAGTGCTGTGTTCAGATTCAAGCTATGCCCACATTGGCTACATTAGAATGTGAATATGTTCAAAAGCACAATCACTTCTTGAGGCAAGAACTAAAAGGGTCAACGAAGCTCCTGGCTTCTAATCAACACTCCCCAAAATCTGTCCTAATGGCATATTTTAAAAGATGATGAAAGATAAAGGAATGAGGAGAACTGCTTGTTCCTTTCACCCTTAAAGCAATCACTCTTCCAAAGAAATTCAGCTATAAAAATTTGAAGCCTAACCCAGTACTAAAGGTGGCCACTCAAAGGACCATTTAGAAGGGCGGTTGTGTTTATGAAAGTGAGGTGCTATGAACGTGTACTCATACCAGACAGTGTGGACATGATCAGAACAAGCTTGTTAACAAGGCCCCTCCTTGTCCTTGGCTATGAGTCATAAAATTCTGTTTGTAGATAAAGTAATTCTCTGAACAAAAGCCGAAATGTGAGTGTGTGTGCACACACGTGTGCACGCATGTATGAGTGTGTGCATGTATGTGTACATGTTCTTCTACATGTGTATTACATGGGTAGTTAATATGGGAAAAAAAGAATGAGCTAAAGAATAAACTCTTTTGTTGAGTCTAGTTTGAGGCCAAATTTTAATATTAGAGTTGTCCAGATATGAGACGCTAATGAGAATATAAGAAATTCCTGGATAGAACAGGAGGCGGTTGGCCCAGCAGCCTGTCTCCCTCAAGTCTATCGCAACACCTCTCAATGTTGCCAGCATATCTTTAACCCTGTTTGCTAAATAAACATGTTCAGCTGTCCCTTAACCTGCTTTCCTTTGTGTTCACACAATTGGACTTATTTGGACAGTCACGGAATTCTCCACAAGACTTCAGATCTATGGGTTAACTAGTCCTACATTATCACTACTTCTTAATTATAGAGAAACATTTTGATGATCAGATATTTGTGGCAGGCATCATTGGAAATTCTGAAGAAATCAACTGGCAGGACTATATACCTGCAATCATTTTAGAAAACAAGTATTTTCTAATTTATTTTCTGATTTTCTTAATGATATAAAGAAGTGGGAAATGATTAACGTGAGTAAATACAAAAACATTTCTTTTTTTATATTACTCTTCACTAGCACACCCTAGCACACACTAGCAAGAAGAAAATACAAAGTTCAATTATGTACTAAAGAATAGGCTCTGATGGTTTATTTAGATTGGGCTTAAGTCATATTCCTGATAACATTTTTATTCCTTGATTCCTATACATATCTCAGGCTACTATAAAATTGGATTTCACTTTACAAAAAATTGAATTAATTCTTTAATAATAAGTAAAGAAATAATTTTACATTAACATTTCCCTCAAAAGTTCCAAGTGACTGATGACCTGTGGGCTTGGGTTAAATTCTTAGGTTGATGCTGGGGACTTGACAACTTCCTAAAAGATTTGAAAAAAACTGAATATTGCTAAAATTGAGTTAACAATTAATGTGATTGAATGATACTACTTAAAATGAACATATGTGTGTTGATTTGGTGTGTATATTGAGTCTACACATTGGTTTTGTTTTCTGAAAAAATATATAGGGTGGGAGGCGTGCCCTCTCATCCCCCTAGAATTGTTGGTTCAAGTCCTGAAAATCTCATGTCCTGTGAAACACCTCATCTCCAGGCAAAGATACTCTGTAAACACAAAAGAAAAAGTATGAATAACTTACCTCCGAAGTGCATTTGATTTTGGTCTGTATATTCTCTGGAGTCTAGAGTCTAGTCTAAATACTGCGAACCAATAAGCAGAAGAGTGTTACCTCATTATGAAGGACTTTGTGTGTTGGAATAGCATCCCATGGTAGGGTACCATGAGCATCTAGGTGAGATGACCAATGGTTTTTGTTGTTGTTGTGATTTTGGTTTATAAGGTGAAATGTGTGGTGGTTTCTCAATAAAGAAAAGGTAAAAATATTGGACAAACCTAACCCCTCCCCACCTCATTTCCAGTTTGTTCTCTCTGTCTATCTCTGCCTCCAACTTGGGGATCAGCTGTAAGCTCACAGGTACTGCTCCAGGGCCATGCCGACTTGTTTGTTGAAATGCTCCCTACTGTGATGGTCATGGACTCTACTACCCTCTAGAACCTTGAGCTCAAGTTGACTTGGCCATGGTATCTCTTCCCAGCAAAAGAAAGGTAACCAAGACACTGTGCAACATACTTTGAACCTAGCTCCTTGAGTGGCCCTCCAGAGAGGCTTCTGTAGGTTTTTGGCTCATTTTACATTTGTGGACTGTGACCTCTGAAAGAAAATGTCTCAGTAAAGGGTGTGCTTGCGCCCAGGCTTTATGAGTCTCACCTTCACTCCCATCACTTGGAATTGTCCTTGTCCCAACAACTGCTCAGTGTTCACTGTGTAAAATAATAGTGCTCATGATTAGATAATCCCTTGGATGATGGTCTAGCTGTTTTTAGAATATAGGGTTGTCACCCACCTCTCAGTCATCCTGTCTCCACTTTTATACATATAATGCATTTCTGTAGTCACACCCTGTTTTATGTGCATATGTGGTGTTTTGGGGGATGTGTGCCAGCATGTACTACTTAGATACAGAATGTTAACAATTTCTTTCCTGGTCACTATGCTGCATGACTGATCCATTTCATGTGATACATTTAGTATGGTTCATTGCTCACTGGTCTTATTATTTAACAATTTGCATTAAATTGAATTTTCTATTTACAGGTGTAAATGGAAATTTTGGCTTCTGTGAATGTCTTATTTCCCGGCTAGACTGTTCTTGGGTGAATTAAATCTGCCATCATCGGCCTCTGCATTACCTGGACTAAGTTGAGGCTATTTAATTAGAATATCATCTTAAAGGGAGTATGTTATTTTTATGGCTAAACTTGAGTTACTGAGGCCAGGCCAGTACCGTCAGTTTAGGAGATGTTACTGTAATCATATAGAAGTTAAAAAACAAAATTAAAACATGTATATGCTTTGATGGATCAGAGAAAGTTGAATTAGTGTCCTGTGACAAAATTTTTCCTGAGGAGACACATCTACTCACTCCAGACAGGGATTCCAATGCAGACCAAAGTACAGATACCACCAAAGTCCAACTTAATGAGCCCAAGAATTTCATTGGGGTTACATACAGGAGTATGGGTGAGGGGCTACTTACAAGAGCAGAACTGACTCAAAGACAGCTACATTACCAAAGCCCATGCCAGCATAGGTGACAGCTTACGAAGCTGTCACACTGTACAGCCTGCAGGCAGCTGAAGAGGTTGGAGAATGTCCCTTCCAGGTGCCTCAGTTGGCCTAAACCTCTTCTGGGCAAGTGGGCTGGTTTCTGCTTCTTCCAGGCAATTGATCTGGCCTCAGAGACTTTGTTTCTAAGCTTTCTTCCTTCCAAGAGGAACTCGCAGCTTTTCATGATTACTATGACAGGGCTACTGAATCTGGTCAGTTTCAGGGACTTCCTAAAACTACTTTTGAGTTGTTTACCTTCCTTCTTAAGGTGCTGCCTGCTGGACGGAATGTTTCAATCTTGGAGGAAACTGTTACGCAACAATTGGTGGTAATATGTATAAATCACTCAATGTTCACAGAACCTGAAACCTTTATCATCTGCTCCAACGTTGGCAGCTGCACATTTCTTGTTTTCAACTCTATGCCTCACATAGGTTTGAAGAACTGACATTTATTGCTATCAACCAGGGGCCAAGCTCTGTAGCACATGCATGGTCTGCATTGCTTCATTAAATATCTTAAGTGGGCCAGGTGTTATGTTTATTTCCATTTTACAGAGAATGGGTGCTTAAGAAAGGTTATATAATGTGAGTACACACACATGGCTTACTCTCCAGCCTGGGGAGAATATGATAAGGCTTTTATATCTATCTAGCGGTTCTCTCTTTTCCACCTCTGTCCTACCAGTCTCATGAATGGTGCAACAGCTGGATCCTTGGCCCTTCTGTCAGGAGACAGCCATTATTGGACTGCTTGGATCACAGCCAGTAAGCCACTTTAATAAATCCCTTGTACATATGAGTATATGAGCATTATAGTATATATTATATATGTTCTATCCATTCTATGAGTTCTGTTCTTTTACAGACCCTGACTAATATAGTACTATATAAACTTTTTGTATGAGTACCTGCTTTCCATTCTTTTGTGTCTAGACATAGGAGTAGAATTATGACCTTAATTCTGTGTTTACTTTTTGCGGCTTCACCTGTTTTCCATAGCAGATATACATTTTACATTTCACAGTTTTGTGCATTCTACAGTAATGTAGAATAGCTCCAGATTTTCCACATCCTTGCCGACACCTGTTACTTGATATTTTCCTTTTGATTTGTTTTGCTAATAGCCATCTAAGATGATCTTAAGTGCCTAATTACTACTTAAGCTTGTTTAGCAGGCATGGCAAGGAGGCAGAGTCAGGCAGAGCTCTGAGTTCGAGGCCAGCCTGGTCTCTAGAACGAGTTCCAGGATAGCCAGGGCTACACAGAGAAACCCTGTCTTGAAAATCCAAAATAAAATAAAATAATCAAGACTGCTTTTAAAAAATATGTTTTAGGGCTGAAGAGATGACTCAGAAGCTAAGAGCACTGGCTGTTCTTCTAGAGGATTTGAATTTGATTCCTGGCACCCATGTAGTAGCTCCTAACTGCCTGTAACGCCAGTCCCAAGGGATCCAATTCCCTTTCTCCGGGTTTCACAGGCACCAGGCTCTCAGGAGGCTACTCACAGACATACATGCAGGCAGACACCAGCACACAGTAAATAAATAAATGGAATAAAAATGTTTACTTAGTATTAGTATTAGTATTAGTATTAGTATTAGTATTAGTATTAGTATTAGTATTAG
>LOJH01011911.1:13278-25475 GCA_001685095.1 Ellobius talpinus
AGAGGACTGCAGTTGAATACCTTTCCCTCAGATTATTAAACATGAAGTCAATTTGACCCTGGGAGAAGAAATGGGAAAGATACTACACACACACACACCCCCCCACACACACACACATTTGTTTTGTGCTACTTACAAAAAGACCTGGCCCTTTTTCCATACTGGATGTTCATACTTGAAAGTTCTTGCATGGGGACTTGCTAACACATCACTAAGAAAAGGGGTTTGAAGAACTTCATAATGTGCACCTGTCCCTTAGTGACAGTCACACAGCATCAGACTGTATTATGGCTTGAGATACTTTTTACTGGAAGTCCTTGACAGGAAGGAAAGGTATATAGGAAGAGAGCAGAAAGTGACACGTTTGCACAGTGATCGCCTTTGGTTTGCACTAATGCCTTGTGGCTGACTGCCTTGCACCCGCCCATCTAGACACGTGTAGAAGCATCGCCAGCCCTGCATGATGGAAGGCATTCAGACTAAAAGCTTTCATCCACAAACATTTTATCTCTTCAAAAGCCCCAGTTAAGTACAATTTTGGCTTATTTTCTTAACTCCTACAGTTCTGTAGCTTCAATTTGAAAGTTAGAAAATAAAATGTGTTCTGATTTGTAACACCCCCTCTTTTGTGGGCATCTTCCTCCACCTGCTAGCTAAGTGTTGCTTGTATCTGCCCAGGATGCTGTTTGTGCATCTTTAGAAAATTGTGAGGACTAGATGGAACTGAGCTGTGAGCCTAGGGCACCACCGGGGCTTCAGAATTGATAGACATGGAGGGAGTGTGGAAATGTGCAAACATTTGGACAAATAAGCAACCAATCTTTAATGTCCATATTTCTCCAAAATTTAGATTTAATAACAGTTAAAATTATAAAAGAAAAACCAGAAATTATACTTCACAGTGCTGGATGGTCATTGAATGGGATACAAAGCTGACAGGGAATGGCAGAGTTCTTGGAAATGAACAGCCATGCAGGGAAGTACAAGATTCATGACCTCAACCACATGGGGTCTAGCTTGAGCCAATCTTGTTATGACTGTGTAGGAATGTTGGTTGCTTCTCTATCTTGGAAACTTCATACTGGACTCTACTATGGAAGCTCTGCCACATGAGGCTTTCTGACCTTATGTATGAGTGGCTGCATGATGCATAGTGTCTTCAGCAATAGGGACTTACCTTCTGCCTCTGGGAGGCAAAAAAGGGCAACAATAATTGACTATACTCTTTTGGAATTCTCTTGTATTCCCTTAAGCAACACTTGAAAGAAGGTTTCTAATGCCTGGTGCTGACATTTTGTTAGATGTTCTATTGTTCTTGGGGGATCATTGTCAGGCCAAGTAGTGTAACTTATTTAAATATATATAATAAAATAATATATACTTAAAGGTATAATGTGTATTTTAGATAAATATGAATCACTTTGACTTTCTCAAACATCCTTAGTATTACCTGTCTTTTCCTCCATCCCTCCCTCCTTCCTCTGTATTGATATCATACCTCTCCCAAATTGTACTGATTAGTTTTTTGGGTTTTTTTTTGTCAACTTGACAGAAGCTAGAGTCATGTGAAAGGAGGGAACCTTGAATGAGAAAACATCTCAGTAAGATCAGGCAGCGGGCAAGCCTGTAGGACACATTCTTAAATAGCAATCAATGGTTGAGGGCCCAGTTCACTGTGGATGGTGCTATCTCTGGACATGTGGTGTTATGAGAAAGCTATGGGAACATGTCAATAAGCATCCATCACAAGTAGAAGAAAAAGCAGGGCCCAATGCATCTGCAACAGGAGCCCTCAATAACTAATAGCTAAGAAGGCACAATTATAAACAGAAATGCTCATTCATTTGGCATAATGGAGAAACAGGAGGAAGAGGAGGCACTGCTCATCCTTCTGCCACATGGGCAGATACCAGCAGGGATACCTGCAGGATGGAACCATGTGATGATAGAAAGGTCTTCAAGGCAAGGCTTGTCTTTTAACAGTCCTAATCTATGCTTATTTTCCCTAGCAGAAGGTTTTTTTTAACAATACTAAGTTTTAATAGAATGTTTTTTACCTAGGCAGAAATTAGTTTATAGTAACTGTAAGCTAATAAAGCAAGGGACTGATTATTGAATGATCACAATATCAGATCAAAATTGTTGACATTTGAGTCACAGTTTTTGAGATGGTTTACTTTCTGTTGACTTTCTGAACTTATTTTTAAATTTTATTCATCTTTTATTGATCTGTATGTGTATGTGTGTCTCTGTGCATGTGTGCATGTGCATAAGCATGTGTGTGTGATGGAGGGTCCCTAAGAAGGCCAGAAAAGAACGTTAAGTCCCTTAGAACTAGAGTTACAGGTAGTAGTGACTTGCCTAACCTGGGTGATGGTAACCAAACTCAGGTCTTCAGCAAGAGAGGCTGGAATTCTTAAACACTTAGCAATTCTTCAGATGTTGCCTGCTTCTTAAACTACTATGCCTCCACTCTTTTGTCCAAGCTCATTTTGTGTCTTCTCTGGCATATTTTGAAAATTCTGTATGGTGGTTTGAATGAGATGCCACCATAAGTCCTGAGCATTTGAATATTTGGTTCCTAGTTGGTAGCCCTGTTTGGGGAGACTTAGGATGCATGGACTTGCTGGAGGAACTGTCTGGGACCATGCTTTGAGGTTTCAAAAGCTATTTGCCTTTTCTAGTTCATTCTATACTTCCTGTTTATGTTTTGAGATGCGATATTTTAGCTGGTCTTTCAGCTGCCTCCTGCCTCTGCTCTGCTCTGCTCTGTCATCATGGAATATTATGTCTTTGAAACCTTCAAATAACTTTGAAGAATGTTTCCTTGGTCATGGTATTTTATTACAAATATAGGAAACCTAAGACTTCTGTAAGCATCACCTAGAACTTACAGCATTCATTATTGTCTCTGTTCTCTTTTTGTGTAAGCTGGTCTGATCTTCTCAAGCTGATGATCATTAAGATATTTATATCAGATTCAGGCAAGAAATAAGCTTGTCACATTTCCAGAATGTTGTCACCTCAAAATCCTGTAGCACAGAACTATAGAAATTTCCTTACCAAAGCATTTTTATTTGATTAAAGAATTCTTTCATTCACATATAAATGTACACATATGGTGCATATAAATTCATAAGTTAAGAAATATCTATGGAGACCAACTAGTAATTAGGCTGCTAAATTTGATGAATTTGTCTCATTGACAAAATTAGAAGAAAAAAGTCAAATTATAAGCCTCCTGGTGCTTATACATTGCAGAGAATGTTTGACAACACAATGAAACCCAAAAGTTGATAATCTTTCCAGCCTCTTAGGTCAACAAGGCCTTTTCGGGCTATCTTCCATCTATTGCAAGTTTCAACCAGCACAGCTCACTCTTTCACTCTCTTCATCTTTGAGATCTTCAGAAGAACTGGGCATACTTTGATACATTGTACCTTTTACTTACTGATTTGATTAATATCTGATTTTCTCAGCTATAGTCTAGGATATATTTCACTCACACATAAATTCCAGGAGTATGGAGAAGTATCTACTACAGCTTGAGTCTTGTAGGGCACATAGTTTGGCATAATATATTGTTTACAGAGTAGTGGCAAGGTTCAGCGCAATTTGTTTTACCAAAGATTTTTCTTCTATGGAAGGTTAATCCATAGATGCATTATTTTGGAGGGATGACTGGATCAGCTGTCAATTTGGATTATCAAGTGTCCACTTGGATATTGACATATGCACAACCCCTTTAATGAAAATTGAAGAGAACCCTGCTTGGTACAATCGGAAACATGCCTAGCATTCCCTGGAATGGCAGAGGCATGGGTAGATTTGGGAAAAGTCACAAGAAAGAGCATATGAGAGGTCAGGAAGGGATGGTCAGAGGGCTGGGAGTGAAGCACCACACATGAAATACAGTCTCTTGTGGCACAGACTCTATTAAAATATTGTTTCTTTATTTATGTGTATCTAAGTCTGTGTGTTTGCATGTGCTTATTTGTGCAGGGGCATGTGCGCTTGTGTGTGTGTGTGCATGTTTGTGCAGGTGTACATAGCTATCCATACACATAAAATGCTGGGAAAGGGTGTCAGGTGTCTTGCTATAGCATTTTACATCTATTTCTTTGAGGCAGGGTCTTTCTCTGAACCAAAAACACACTTTCTAAGCTATGCAGCAAGCCCCTGTGATCTTTCTGTCTCTATCTACCTTGGAGATGGGGTCATAGACACATGGAGGATACCTAGTTTATTATGTAGGTACCTGCTGTTTATGATTGCACAGCAAGTGATTTTTACTGCAGTACCAATTGCTGAGCCATCTGTTCTACCCCAGACATTGGACTCTTATATCCTAATTTTTTTCCCTTAGTCTTATCTAGTTTGCCTCAGTTATCACAAAAGGGAACGATTTTGGTCTGGGAAGTTATTTGGCAATATTTACAACACCCCAGGTTGTTTTAGCAATAATGAAGATATCCCATAATATCTAGTGACTAGACACCAGGGTTGTTCCATTCTGCCCAAGTAGATATTGTTTAATTCATCGGACAGCTCCAAGAATGAAGTGCCACATAGCTCAGTGTCCATTGGGTTGACACTTAATATCACTAATTATTATTAATTTTTAAATATATTTTTGAAAGTGGTTATCATGTAGCCCAGCCTGGCCTCAAAACTCACTGTGTAGTTGAGGATACCTCTGAACTCTGACCTGTAGATCTTCTGTCTCTTGCTGTCTAAGTGCTAAGTTGATAGGCATGTACCATCATGCCTGGCACATACAGTACTGATGATGGACCCCAAGGTTACCTGCATGGTTGTCAGCACTTCAACAACTGAACTACATCCTCAGCCTATAATTTATTTTGAAAAGGTGACTCTGATCTTGTTATGAGAATACAGTGAGGCAATAGAAGCAGTAGAGAGGTCAGCTCGGAGGTATCTGAAGCAAACCAGGAAAGCAGGTTTGGCTCTGATTAGGGTAGTGGAAGTGATCCTTGCCTCTTCCTTTCTGAAATTACTGAGTAATATTAAACAAATAAATATCAAATGATTGTCTTGTATTAATCTGTTTCTTTTTCAAAGTGGGGTAGTCAAGGGCCTTCCCAAATAGGTTGTAGAGGGGAACAAATGCAGCGACTTATAGGCAGACATTAGGTAGACAGAGAGTCTAAATGCAACGTCTTCGTCAAATCCCTCACCTCAGTGTTCAGGGAACCCTTTGAAAGAGGAGGTAGAAAAAGTGTAAGAGCCAGAGGGATGGACACCAGAACACGGCACTCTAGATTAACTAAGCAAGGCTCATATGAACTCAAAGAGATTGAAGCAAGCACACATCCTACACAGGTCTGCATCAGGTCCTCTGCATATGTATTATAGCTTTCAGTTTAGTATTTTTATGGAACTTCAGAGTGTGTGGATGAGTGGGTCTCTGATTCCTGGGCCTGCTCTTGGGAATCTTTTCGTTCTGTTGGGTTGCTTTGCCCAGTCTTGACGTGATGGGTTTTGCTTTATCCTAAATTATTTTCTATTTTGTCATGTTTAGTTGTTATCTCCTAGAATCCTGTTTTTTGTTTTTGTTTTTTTTTTAATGAGAGACAGAAAGGGAGTGGATCCAGAGGTGACAGGAGGTAGGAGGAAATGGGAAGACTAGAGGAATGGGAAACTGTAATTGGGATATATTGTATGAGAAAATCAATCTTCGGTTAAAGGAAAACAATAAAAAAAGATACATTTCTTCATTCTGTGACAAAAACATTTAGATACCAGATGAACAGATAGGTGTCTGTAGTAAAGAAGAAACATCTGGGTTGAGTTTTGTAGCTGGGAGTCATGAGGATATTGGTCACATTTAACAAAGATTCTGGAAAGTTGATGTACAAAGTGGCAAGAAGTAAAGCAAGAGTTGACGACAAAGGGTGGTTATGAGAAGTTAGAGACTTAATCTAAGACTGCAGGAAGTTCTGGACCATCGGTCTCCTCCACACCTCAATAGGATCACTGAAAAATTGTGCTGTATTTATACATATGTCTGTCATAACTTGGTGCTAAGGGCTGTCAATCTTTTTCTGAGAATACATCTATCTATTACAAACAAAAAATGGGGCTGAAGCACAATTAATAAAAACTCAGAGACAGAAATTAGGGTCCAACCTAAAGATCTGAAAAACAAAACAGCCAGCCACTGGCTCTTACTTCTACCTTGGTCCAAAATGGTGATCCTGCCTCGAGGAATCTCAGAATGAGACTGAGACTGAGGACTGTCTCCTCCCATTTTATAATCATCTCTAGTTCTGGGATTAAAGGCATGCATCACTACTACCTGGTTTCTATGGCAGGCTAGTGTGGTTATTGGGATTAAATGTGTGTGTTATTGCTGCCTGGTCTGTAAGTCTGGCCAGTGTGGCTATTTTTCCTCTTCTGATCCTCAGGCAAGTTTTATTTGTTAAAATACCAATGAAATATCACTACAGGGTCTGGGGTGAATTTTGTTGTCAATTTACAGAACCTCTTTTTTCCACCTTGTGTTGTATGATTTAACTGTTTTAAATTAAATTTCGCTCATTTAATGTGTATCTCTGTGTGTGTTCATGTGCATATGTGTGTGCACAAGTGTTCATGTGTATGTGTGTTTACATGTATGTGTTGAGGTTAAAGAACACTAGCAGGAGTTAGCTTGTTCCTTCTGTAGTGGGGGTCCTAGGGTTCACATTCAGGTCATCAGACTTGATGGCCATGCAACTGTACACACTGATTCATCCAGATGGCCATCTTTTATTCAATTCCATTTCTGTATCATGCTAAATTCTACATCATAATTAATTAATTACTTAACCTTTTCATGTGTGGGTATGAATAGCTTTAATATATGATGTAGAACTTTGGGTATACAGGTAAACATGTACACACACACACACACACACACACACCTGTGCACTTGCATGTGGAGGCCAGACCAGGGTAGTGGTTGTCCTACTCTATCTTGCTCCATCTCAGTTCCATTGTGAGAGTTTCTCACTGTAGCTGGAGTTAGATCATCAGGCAACAAATCCCAGTGACCCTCCTGCTTCCACCTTCTGAATACCCTGGCACTTGTGTTATAGGTGCACATGGCCAAGGGAGGCTTTGGCGGGATCAAAGGTCAGGTCTTCATACTTGTGGAGCAAACATTCTTAACCACTGAGTCATCTCTGCAGCACCCATCTCTGGGCTTCTGAATGTGGAGTTTCCTCCAGGAATCTGCTTTGTTACTGAAATAATAACCATGATCCTGTCTTCAGAGAGCTTTGTATAAGCACTCGTGGGAGAACTTGGGCTTATGTTCATACTAACAGCTCTCAGCACACTTACTAATACTTTCCATTCAGATAGAGATTTCTTGAAGGTAACAAGCATCTCTATTAAGCATGAGATTGTAGCTCTCCTGTATAACATTAAGTAGGTGCTCTACAAATCTTTGTTGAGTGAGTAAATAATAGACTAATTTGTATGTTTTGTCTCATTAATCATTCTGAGGGCAATTAACCATGAAACTCAATGAACTTATTTTTGTCAGCACCTGATCCATTTCAGGCACAGGTTGGGAAGTAATAAATAGTTGTTGATTGATGTAATTGAGTTTATGCTGTGAAATATCCCATTTATCTGTATTTCTTCAGACATTATATTTGTGCTGGAAATATACCATGTCCTGAATAAACCCTTGGGGTAGCATTTGTGAATGATACCAAATTTAAATCAAATCAGTTTCTTTTGCTGTTGGTAGGGTGATGAAAGTGGGAGAGGTTAGGAGAATAGAGAGAAATGATCAGATTAGCATCTTTGAAACTGTATTCTTCTGATAGTTCTACACAAACATGAATATTAAAGTGTCTATAAAGGTCAGGCTCTGTAAAAATGCTTCCAGCAAAGTAGAAATGGAACTCCAGTAAACAATGCACTAACTAAATTTGTGAAGCTCAAGGAGATAACCTTTGTGTGACTCTGACTTTGAGGCAGGTTGATCGCCAATGCATATAAATATCCCTTTCTCTTTCCCAAAGGTCAGCCAGCTTTTATCTCAGAAAGAAACAAACAAAATTTAATCAACCTATGAAAAAAAAAACCAAAGAGAAGAGCAAGGCTGTAAAATTAATGAGATGGATGATTTTGCCTAACTGGCAGAGGAGGTCTGAGGAACCTTTGGGTTGATGAAGTCAACCAAGTTATAAATGGATTCCAAATGCCACACTACTCTTACACCTGTAATGTCTTCTTCAGGTGCAATGGCAAAGTAGGGGCTCTTCCCTGTGAAAATAGCAATATTTATTTTAGTCCTTGATAATGCCCAGTACACACACACACACACACACACACACACACACACACTTGACAGGGAGAACATTCACATTTAATTAGAGACACAACACAACCCACACACCTTGGTTTGGTTTGATTTGAACACCCATTCGCTAGGCTTGTCTTTTCTTTTTCATCTTTCCATGGATGCATGCATGTGTGTGTGTGTGTGTGTGTGTGTGTGTGTACATGAACGTGGAAGCTAGAGATAAATTTTGAGTATATTTCTGGTGGTCTCCACCTTATTTTTTGAGGCAGAATTTCTCTCCTCTCTCTCTGAACCTTGAGCTCACCAATGCAGTAGGACTGGCTAGCCAGCAGGTTCTGGTGATTCTCCTATTCTATCTTCCCTACACAGGAACTACAGACACGTATCACAGCATCTGATTTTTGTATAGCTGCTGGGAATATGAATGCAGGTGCTCATGGCTTATGCAGCAAGCACATTCTTCACTGAGCCTTCTCTTCAGCCCTTCATTTTCTTTCTTTTGCATAGTGCATCACTATGTGGTCCAGGACAGCCTTATCCTGAGCCACTTCTGCCTCAAGATCCCCATGCTGTCTCCCTGTTTCTATCTTACTGAATCAATACTCTTTCAAAGCATTTGCTCTCAAACCTTGAACTTGGTGACTTTATCATCTCTCCTCTCTTATAGACTAAGTGTAAATCATTAAGCCATGCTATCTTTAATATTGTGTTCCCTTTGCCTAAAGTGACACCCAAAATAAAACAGAAGTCACCCACAGTAGTAAATGAATCTAGGCAAGATTCAATCTAAATATAAAGGCATTAAATCATTTGAAGATAGTGCTATAGTGAACATGAGATAGGATTTAACTCTATACACCTCCGCTATCTTCCTTAAGAGAGTCATAGTCATTTCCTTTCACTACGACAGTTTCAGATGACTTAAATACATGTTTATTTTCCTTTTCGGACCATATGGAACTTTTTATGTGCTACCCATTCTGGTTTGAATTGTCTATAGGGAACCTTTGTCATCTGTGTTGGTTATTTTCTCATTGGTATAACAAGATACCCAAAAAAGAAACTTAAAGAAAAAAAGGCTTGTTTTGGTTCACAGTTTGAAGGTACAGTTTGTCTTTGAAGGGAAAGCATGACCACAGGCATGAGCTATCTGGTCACATGGCATCCACAATCAGGAAAGCATGACAGCAGAAGTGAGGTATCTGGTCATATGGCGTCCACAGATGGGAAATAGAGAGAGATGGAAGGATGCTGGTGCTTAGAACATTTTTATTCAGTCCAAGACTCCAGTCCATGGCATGGTGCCACCCAAATTTCAGTTCAGTCTTCTCATCTTAGTCTAGAATTCTCCCACACATATGCACACACAGAGATTTTCATTTCCATGGTTAATCTAACTCCAATAATATTGACAATCAAGATTAACGATTGTCGTTTCCAACAACTCATGTAGTTTCTGGATAGAGTAGAAACATCTATAATACTCTGTAGTTGGAAGTATTTACCACTCATGGGTTGTATAAAACTCTAAGTAGGCTCCATATAAATTTATCTTACAAACCTGCACTATCTCTCACTGTCTTTCAATTTCAATAGACACAACATCATCTTTTACCATGTCAACTACAGACTCAAATGAAATTCCATGAACTTTTCACTAACATGGCACAATATTTTATGTGATTTTATTCTTGAACTCCACTTGTTATAAAATGGAATGCTTGGTTGTGCAGTGATGTACCATCCTTCCCTGTAGAACAATGGTTCTCAACCTGTTCTAGAGCTTTTAAGGGTTGAGTGACCCTTTCACAGGGGTTGCATATCAGATACCCTACATATCAGATATTTACATTATGATTTGTAACAAATTACAGTTATGAAGTAGCAATGAAATAGTTTTATGGTTAGGGTTTGCCACAACATAAGGAACTAACTGTGTTAAAGGGTCACACCATTATGAAGATTGAGAACCACTGCTCTAGGGCTACTGTGAGGATTAAATGAGATTGTTCATATTTGGGGTTATCACTATGCTGGCACTCAACCAGTAGATATAGGTAGATAGTGGCTACAGTTACTGAACCCAGCAAAAGGAAACCTTTATGGATGACTTATTTCTTTTTTGAAGGTATCAATACAAAGCTTCCTCCCCATACTGATAATATAACATCAAATGATCTTAAATTTTAAAATTAAATATTGCATTAATTTTTCTATTGCTGTGATAAAGATCCTGAAACAATTTAGGGAAGAAAGTCTTTATTTTGGTATACAATTCTAGAGGGGATACAGGCCATAAACATGAAGGCATTGGAACAGGCAGGGATGGTGGCAGCAGCCGCAAGCTGACTGCTCACATCTGTACTGAGAAAGCAGAGATAGAACAGCATGTGGGGCCAGATTACAAATGCTACAACCCACTCTCAGTTACTGCTTCCTTCAACAAGGCTTGATATCTCAATGGTTCCACAGTCTACTCACCTTCAGTGACTACCTCCTTTAGCAACGCTTCACATCCCAATAGTTTCACAGCCTTTCGAAGCAGCACCACTGGTGTTTAAACACCCTAGATCACTAGGTTCTGAGGGGCTGTTCACATTTTAAAACATGCTATATATTAAACACATTTTATATCTGTATCTATGCCAAGAAACAATAGAATGTAGAGGTGTGTGCCAGTTCATCTAGACCTGTCTCTTTTCTTTCCAAGTGTGATGTATTTGGAACCACTGGGTACATTCATGAACCAGCCTGCAAGAAACTTTTAGAATAGAAGCAGTCTTTATACGAGCCAAAGTGAAAAGAATAGCTTGAAAAATGAGGTTATTTTTTAATAAAACAGCAGAGATTGCTGCCTTGGCTAAATGACTGCATTTACATATGACTGGTATTTGGTTTTATGTGTAATAAGGCCCTAATTTGGATCACCATCCAGGCATCTAAGTCCTTTGTTCTCCCTCTGGCAAAAATAAACATAAAGGCTAGATTGTGGCCTCTTCTCTCTGAACTTCTATATTAATCTCAGATTAAATCAGAAGCCTGGGATCATAGCCATTGATGCAGTATTATTCCTTAGAATAATAAAAGAGCAAGCTTTGATATGATGAATGAGTCTTCGAGTGACATGTTTAATAGGTTGTATCATAGCAAAGATTGAAGGAAAAATCCAGAATAGGCAGGAACCAGCAGCTGTGGAGCTTGCCTTGCAAATCATCCTTATTACCAATTTACTTTACTATACATTAAAATGATAGTTAATTTATATTGTGTGTGTGCGCACACGTGTGTGTTTACATATAAGTTTGTGCACATGAGTGCAGTGCCTGAGGAGGCAGAAGAGATGTTGGATCCCCTAAGCTGGAGTTATTTATGATCAGAAGCCTGTCTGAAGTGGATTGGAAAACTGAAATTGCATCCTCTGAAAAACACCAAGCCTTCTTAACCAATGAGCCATCTCTCTATTCTCCTTTCCTCTTTATCTTCATCATCTTTCTCTTTCAAGTCATCTTCTCCCTCTTCTCAACAAGACCCAGAGATCATTTGAAGACATGGTAACATTGAGTTTTTAATAACAACTCTTTAAAGAAAACTACCATGTTGCCAAATCTGAAGCATATAGGTATCTCTGTTGTTTTTAAGCCCTGCTAATTCAGATGCAATTAAAGAAATTTCTGTATTTTTCTAACTCCCACAATCCTCTCATTCTATGTCTGTTGTAATTTATAGTAATCAGCCATTGTACTTTTGTAGAAATGTATTAATAAACATATCTATATGTTGTCTTCCTACCTTTTTGTTCCATGTTTACATTCCAAACTCATCCATGAAGCTGAACAGTCATATATAGCATGGAACGGACACACACACACATACA
>LOJH01011912.1:0-26051 GCA_001685095.1 Ellobius talpinus
TGACTAAGGATGTTGAACATTTCCTTAAGTGTCTTTCAGCCATTTTAGATCCTCGGTTGAGAGTTCTCTGTTTAGTTCCATACCCCATTTTCTTATTAGATTATTTGTTCTTTTGATGACCAATTTCTTGAGTTCTTTGTATATTTTGTATACCTCTGTCTGATGTGGGGTTAGTGAAGATCTTTCCCCATTCTGTAGGCTGTTGTTTTGTCTTGTTACCATGTCCTTTGCTTTGCAGAAGCTTCTCAGTTTTAGGAGGTACCATTTTTTAATTGTTTCTCTCAATGTCTTAATGCCTATACTATTGATGTTCTGTTGAGGAAATTGTCTCCTGTTTCCATGTGTTCCAGGCTATTCCCACTTTTTCATCTATCAGGTTCAGTGTATCTGGTTTTATGTTGAGGTCTTTGCTCCCCTTGGACTTGAGTTTTGTGCAGGGTGATAAATTTGCATTCTTCTAAATGCAGACGTCCAGTTAGACCAGCACCATTTGTTGACAATGCTTTCTTTTTTTTTTCATTGTGTATTTCTGGCTTATTTATCAAAAATCAGGTATTTATAGGTGTGTGAATTTACTTCTGGGTCTTCAGTTGGATTCTTCTGATTACTGTGTCTGTTTTTATGCCAATACGAGTATAGCTCTGTAGTACAGTTGGAAATCAGTGATGGTGAACCTCCAGAAGTTGTTTTGTAGTTCAGGATTGTTTTAGCTGAACCCTGCAAAAGAGGGGAGTGGTGGTTTGAAAAAAAAAATGATCCCTATGGCAGTGGCATTATTAGAAGTTGTGGCCTTGTTCAAAGCAGTGTGGGGGAAGGCTCTGAGGTTTCTTTTCTCAAGGTTCACTCAGTGTGATAGTCAATCGATTTCATGTTGTCTCTGAGTCAAGATGTGGGGTGCTCAGCTCCAGCACCACATCTGCTCCCCACCATGATGACCTCTGAAACTATAAGTGAGCCATCCTAATTAAATGTTTTATAGGAGTTGCTGTGGTCATGGTGACTCGTCACAACAATAATATACCCTAACTAAGACAGGTGGGAAGAAGGATTGTAGGAGCCAGAGGTGTCAAGGACACAGTGAGAACATAGATCACAGAGTCAACTAAGCAGATCTTATGGGGGCTCACAGACACTGAAGCAGCAATCACTGAGCCTGGATAGGTCTTCACTAGGTCCCCTGCATACATATTGTGGTTGCTTAACTTGGCAGTTTTGTGGGACTCCTAACAGTGGTTGTAAGAGTATTTCTGACTCTTACCTTTTCTTGGGAACCTTTTCCTCCTACAGGATTGCCTTGTCCAGCCTTGAAATGAGTGAGGGTTTGTGCCTAGTCTTATTGCATCTTGTTATGCTGTGTTCAGTTGACAGCACTGGGAGTTCTGCTCTTTTCTGAAGGGTAATGGAGGAGCAGTGGATTTGTGGAAGAAGAGAGGTGGGGAGGGGACGGGGAAGAAGGAGGGAGAGCAGGCTGTGGGAGGGGTGGAAGGGAGGAGGCTTCAGTTGGGAGCTATCGTGTGAGACAAGGATAAATTTTTTAAAAAGAGGAAGAACCATTTGGAAATTATCTTCACAGATGCAATCAAGATATAACCATATGCATTAGAGTAGACTTCGCCAATGACTGATATCTTTATGAAAATGTGGAAAAAGAGGAAAAGCCCATGTGACAACAACTCGAGTGATGCTCCCATGTACTCGGGAGTACCAGAAGTGAGGAAGAGGGAGGGAAGGATCCTGCCTTACAGGCTCTTAAAGAATGGTTTTCCTGGCATTTTGAATTCAACCCAGGCTGGTGAGAGGGTGGATATATCATTATGACCACTTCATAAAACTCATATAGTGGATTGGGGGTGAGAACAGAAAGGGGAGGGACTAAGGAGGAGAGGAGGAAGGGGAAGCTATAGCTGGGATGTTAAAAAAAACAACCTAGCATAGTATATGAATATCTCTTCTTGATTCGGGTTTTTAACCAAAGTTAGGTAAAAACCTAAAACCTAAAGACTTATATATGTGTTTTGAGGTCTTGATCTTCTAATGTTGTCAAGTCTGAATTCATGTAAAATGCCATGGATTCTGTCAGTTGCTTTCCCAGTGAAAACCAGGTGACCCTTGCATGATTGCAAACCACTGGGATTACTGCCATTAGGACATATTTTCCTTAAAGAGAAGCTCATTCATATGGACAAGTATTAAATGGTGGTGTTTGATTTTTGGCTCATAGAAGAGACTTTTATCATCAAAGGAAGTGGATTCCTTCATGATATCCCACCAGCAGAAAGACTCCTTTCTCCCTCCAGGACAATCTCCATATGGAGTGACTGAATCAGCTACTTCATTTCATTCCATGATCTTTTATGACCACCTGTAAATTTTGGATACATGTCTCCTTTTTTATTTTATAGAGCTTCTCACATAAAACTGTGCACTGACACAGTTTCTAGCACTGGGGACTTTGATTTTGTTGTAAAATGTCATGAAGATAAACACCAGGGTAGAGCCAGTCAGATTGGTGCATATTCAATATATGTATGCATCGAAAGATGGTTCTGGAACAATTATGTGAACTTAAGCATAATACTTTTGGTCTCCTCCACCCACACAAAGGTAGGTAGGATATTTTTAGCTAATAAAATCTTATCTCTGACACCTCTCAGGTGAGGAACAGTAGGCAAGTCATTTAATGTCTTAGCATCAGTTTGCTAATTTATACAATTAAGAGGTTAGCACCTCTGTCAGAGCTTGATGCATACAGTAATGCATAGCCATGTCTAGCACAGAGCAGGAACCAAGAAATGGTTTCTTTGGCTACCCTCTGAGTGGTAATAATATTTTTAATAGCTTTCTCTTTGTTCCTTCTCCTTCATTCGTCTAACAATGCAGTGGGCTACTATCTGTCAGTCCTGTTGCTAGGCATTCAGAATAAGTGGTGAATATGGTACATTTAACTGTTCTCATATGCTGTGGGTATTCATTCAGCCAATAGCCTTTTGGGTACCAGCCCATTAGGGTGCCGTCTAAGGTCCTATGTATGGACTGATGAGCACAGCTGGGAAGTGTGCTCTCACTCTCTTGGGTGGTGGTCGGAGTTCTGTTTGCAACTTCTAGTACCCAAAAAGCAAAGATCTGTGGCTCTCTACCCTTGTGAGTTTTTCCCCAAATAAATATTTGTTATCCTTTATTCCAGGCTCTTGTGGCCTTTCTTAATTATGCCTACATTTTGGCACCCAGCATGGCCAGAACCCAAACTTAGCCACCTCATAGCCCAGAAGCTCCAGGTAAAGAGCTAGATAAAGTGTAGGAGAATTTAAATACATATAAAATGGAAACATTCGTAAGTGATGAAAGCAGTTGAACAAATGTTGAAGGTTGAGGAAGTCTTCCCTGTGTAACTCATAGTTGAGCTGACAATGGAAACATGAATGTGCTAACTGTATATAGAAAGAAGAGAGATTGGGAGTTGAAGACTGAGCACACAGTATGCATAGTGGCCCTTGGGAGGGAGGGATTGCAGCACAGTTAGTTAGCAAAAGGCCTGTGTGCAGGCCAGCAGTATGGCCACGAAGACACAGACCCAGATCATACCAGACTGTGTACTCCCTGGTCCTGTCTTTATCTTATGAGCAGCAGACCTGACTTAACAAACACAGGCTTGGTCAGACACTCTACTTTCTTCCTTGG
This sequence comes from Ellobius talpinus, assembly GCA_001685095.1. Lineage (NCBI taxonomy): Eukaryota > Metazoa > Chordata > Mammalia > Rodentia > Cricetidae > Ellobius > Ellobius talpinus. The sequence goes on from LOJH01011912.1 coordinate 3,679, forward strand.
AGAGAGCTCAGCCCCTTCAAAGGATGTAGGTAGTTTACACACTTGAAACTTCGCTTACATGCTTCTCAGTCTCATAACCATCCTGCCATTTCAGTACATTTCTCTTTCACCTATAAATAAGGCATCTTATTTTGAGCATATTCCAATTTTTGCCTGCCATTGTTCTCTATTTGCTCTTTTTTTGTTTGTTTGTTTTTTATTTTTTTTTTTCAAGACAGGGTTTCTTTGTAGCTCTGGAGCCTCTTCTGGAACTTGCTCTTGTAGACCAGGCTGGCCTCGAACTCACAGAGATCCGCCTGTCTCTGCCTCCCATATGCTGGGATTAAAGGCATGCGCCACCACCGCCTGGCCCTCTATTTGCTCTTAACTCTGCCTTAAACATCTCAGAAGCCATTAGCAGGATTTCTTCCCTTCACACCCTGGACCACTCTAAATCCATGATGCTATTTCCTTTATTTTCCATCTCTGCTCTGAAGTTTTGTTTTGCCAGTAACACTGACTTTTTTTCTCTAGTTCTCTGCATTGGCTTGCTCTAGGTTATATAATCACTAAAAATGGTAACATCTCTGAAATATTTTTTCTTAAGCCCAGAAATCCTTTATATATATTATATATATATAGCAAATTCATTCTCCTTTTGACTGCTATTACCACCTGTTAACCTAACTCATGGATAGCTGCTACTCAGCTTCTTCTCATCACTTCCTGTCTAACTTTCTTATACATTCTAGAGCTTCAGTCAATCCTGGCAGTGTAGAAATCAAGTTTCTATTATTTTGATCCCTTTCAGTGTTCTACTCTGAACAAGTTGAACTTAAAAAAATCATTATTTTTTTTGTTTTTGAAATTATAATTACATGATTTCCCCTTTCCCTTTCCTCCCTTCCAGCCTCTTCACATGCCCTTCCTAGCTGTCTTTCAGATTCATGGCCTCTTTAATATTTGTTACATACAAATATATGTATATACCTATAATTCCTAAGTTTAACTACTCAGTCTATATAACATTGCTTGTATGTATATCTTTTGGGCTGACCATTTGGTATTGGAACTGAGGGAGACTGTTTCTCTCACTCTAAGCATTTCTTAGTTGCCCCAACCTTTTTTACATGCTGCATTTCAAGGATATTAAGTATTTCTGGAGTAACTTAAAATGATGCTTATGGTTATTATTGTTATTGTTCATTACTGGGTGTTAAACTTGGGGCTTTGTTCTTGCCAGGCAAGTGCTCTGCTACTGAGCTGTGTCTCCAGCTGCTTTATTGGGACTTTAGTTTGTTGTTGCTTTCCAATTATCTGATTGTCAATTCTCCACTGCGCTGCATTTCATCTGCATTGTCTTAATAGGGAACATCTCAGCCATAGCCATACATGGAATCTCTTAGGTGTGCTCTGAAACCCACCACTACTGCTAGGATTTTGATATGAAATGTTCTCCTCAGGGTCACATGTTGAATTCTTGTTTCCCAGATGATTGCATGGTGATGGGGTGGTGGAAATGTGGGAGGTGGGTCTTAGCTAGAAGAAGAGTCCCTGGGGACATGCCTTTAAAGGTACACCTGGTCTCCGCTTTCTTTTTCCTTTGCTTCCTGTCTGCAGATGGGAGCTGTCCAAGCGTTCTCCCAACATGTGGACAGAGCCCTCTGAAATTGTGAGTTTAAAATCTTCCCTTCACCTAAGTCGTTCTCTCAGGCATTTTGGTCATAGTGATACAAAAGTAACTAATACAAATATCAAATACCCAGGATACTCTTTGGGGATTCAGCACTAGGGAGCCTAACATAATTGGCCTGGAAAACACATAGCCGGGACTGTCAGACTCTCCCCAGGTGATTCTAACATGTAGTCAAAGTTGTGAACATAGAGGCTGATGGACACACCACAGAGGCTGATGGACATGTTTGATGTTTCTTATACTTTTTTGCAAGATCTTACTTCAAGTAACATTTTTTCCTCTCTTTAGGCTTATTTTAGTGAAATTCATATGTTTATCATTCTTTTAGGCTGTATTTCTATTTATTAACAAGAAGGTAGACTAAAATATCATGCTATACTATGCCAGCAGCAGCCTCTTGTATGTAGTGTGCACCACGTGTTGCTTTCATCAAGAGTCCACATCAAGTAAGTACTCTCTGTACTGTTCATAGCATGATATAAGTCACCTGATGACACCTTGCCCAGATGTATCCCCACCATTAAGTGACTGTAACCCATAAATTCTGTATAAATCCATAAAATCCATAGAAAGAAGAAGTAGGTAAAGACAAACAAAGGTGGGAAGATAGCTCAATAGGTAAGCATAAGGTCGTGTGTGCAAAGCTCCAGGACCCATGTCATGCTGGGCATGGTGGCGTGCGCCTGTCATCGCAGTGCTTTCATGACAAGACGGGTAGAAACAGGAGATTCCATGGAGGTGTACTGGCCACCTCTTCAACAGACACAGCAATGAACAGTAAAGAGAAGAAAGAGATCCTGTGTTCTGACTTCAAAATGTGTGCTGGGCAAGTGTGGCCTGCACTTAAACACACACAAGTGTGCACACACACATACATTTGCATATACATTGTATACATACATATAAAAAATAATTTTTCCCATATTTTCTATTTCCCTTCTGCTTATAGCTCTTCTGCAGTGCACATTGGTAGTAGCTTCCTCTTGATTGACTGTTGCTATCTGAATTGACCTTTTGTTGTGCAAGAAACTAGTCCAAACTTAGAGATTCATCTGTATTATCAATAAAAAAAATAATGTGGTCCAAGTCAGTGGGAAAATGAAGGACCTCTAAAACACATACACACACAAATATATATATATATGAAATAAAGGACCTCTAATATATATATATATATATTTCTTATGTGTGTGTGTGTGTATATATATATATAAATCCTTTGTAGGATGCTATAACACATTTGCTAATGAGTCATGTTCATAACATGGGAAAATAATGACCATTTCAGATTTAATTTTTTTTCATGTTAAATTTAAACTTTAATCTATTTGTGGCAGAAAATATTAAAAAAGACTGAACTCATAAGACTAACACTATAGTTTAAATTTACAGTCGTCAACATAACCACCATTTTTTGATAATCCAACATTCAGTCTAATTTTCCACCTCATTGAGAACATTCTCCAGCTGCTGCCGAGTGATTTCATAAATTGCTTTCATGATCCTGGCTTGAAGTTTCTTTAAAGAATGTGGTCTGGATGAATACACACAGTTTTAGCACAGTCCCATAAAATACAGTTCAGTGGGATAGGTCAAGTTTAACGTTGCACAGGATTTCATAAACACCCCGATTAGCTGGGCACTGAAACTCTGTGTTATATGGAAAAACTTTATAAAGGATGGCCATGTTCCAAAGGTAGATTAAGTTGGTCATCTATGAAACAATTCCCACCACTGATGGTTCTTAATAGTACCACCTGCTGGCTCTTTCCTATTAAATTGTGTGAAATAACACATTCTGTAAACTGATGAAATACGTAGTTATTTAATAAACCCATCAATGAAAGAAACCTCTGTCATAAGAAATGAAGTTATTTATTAGGCTCGAAATGTCTTAAGCCAGAATGTCAGGCATTTTTGTAGGCAGAGATTGTTGTAATTGTTTTGTTTTGTTGTTTGTTTTCTTTTTATTCTTCTTTTTTTCTTACCAGCAGTAAGCAGTACACTATACCCAATTGGGATGTTTGTCATTTATTTGGCAGGAGACTCCAGCTGGATGCCAAGTTAAGTCTCATAGGACTCAGTACTCATGGTGCTTTTCCTTTAGGTACTTTGAGGCTGTAAAGTGCACTGAAGCATTTGGCAGTATTTCACTGATGCCATTCCTGTGCTAATTTTATTTATTGCTTTAGTGAGAATCTTTCACTCAGGCATTGTTATTGCTATTATAGAAAACAAAGCCAAGCAGCATAAATTTTATATTCCCAAATTAGAATTGTGGTTGTCCTGTGAGACATCGCTCATGTTTTGAAACCACATGAAGTGAACGAAGTACAGAGAACATTAGAGTATGTGGTGCTTTGGCTGTGCAGGTACAGACCTAATCCCAAGACCCTCCTTAATGCTACCAACCTCATCAGTGAAGTTAAGTGTACCTCACTGAGTTTTAAATGCTTGTGGTAACACAGCTGCTGTTTCTATTTATATATTTCGTGTGTTTAGCATACTTTAATCTCAATAGCTTAGATCCATAATGGATCTAAGTGTTCTCAAAGACAAATTCCCCACATATTTAAATGATTATCAACATGTATCATATATAATATGAATATCTCACATTAAAGAAAATATGAATGTAATATCTGACTGTTCTTAGCATTTAGTTTTCTTGCATTTAAAGGGATATAATTCTCTTTTGTTATAGTAAAATAAGTAACAATATGTCATTTTTTAAAGTTTTAATAATTTTGCTCAGTGTTATTAGCAGACTTATTATGAAGCTGCTGTCATGCTGTGTGGCAAAACTTCTCCTCTTCCTCTAAAACTTGGTATTGAGCTAAAACAGTGGTTCTCAGCCTGTGGCTTGCAACCCCTGGGGGTCACATACCAGATATTCTGCATATCTGATGCATACATTACAGTTCATAACAGTAACAAAATTACAGTTATGAAGTAGCAATGAAATAATTTTATGGTTGTGGGTCACCACAACATGAGAAACTGTACTATAGGGTCACAGCATTAGGAAGGTTGAGAACCACTGGACTGGAAACTCAGACATGCTAGGCAAGCAGTTCATCACTGAGCTATAGCTCTAAACCTTAAGATTGCCTTTGAGATATTATTCTCAGTTCTGTAATATTGGGGAGACTCTTAATGAGTTGAATCTTAAGAGTTTGATTTTCCTGTAGGATGATTTTGAACATGCTAAGTCAAATTAAGCTGTTGGATTCACCCTAAGGTGAGTGTGAATCTCCCCTTACTTCCCAGACATGCTCTCATTTCTCTATTTTGGGATTATTGTAAACAGTTTCCCTGCCCTGCAGCCTCTTCCAAATAACTACTCAGAGGCTTATATTAATTACAAATGCTTGGTCGATAGCTCAGACTTGTTACTAACTCTTATTTAATTTAACCCATATTTCTGTTTATTCTTTGCCATGTGGCTTATGGCTTGTTACCTCATTTATCACATGTCCTGCTTGATCAGCTGCTGGCCGACGCCTCCTGACTCCACTCTTCTCCTTCCCATCATCCTTAGTCTGGTCACCCCGCCTATACTTCCTGACTGGCTACCAGCCAATCAGCCTTTTCTTAAACCAGTTTGAGTGACAACTCTTTACAGTGTAAAAGAGTATTATTCTACAGCAGATTATAGCTAACTTTTATTATTAAATACTTTATTATAAGAAGTTCATGACTATTGGTAGAGCTATACCTTTAAAATTATCTTCTCTAATTTAATTAAGCTATATTTTAGTGCTTATACCTTTAATGTTTAATATGCCTCCCCATTTGGCTTTCACTAAATTAAAACTAGAAGATGTGTTTATCCACATTATATGGGGAACTATGTAAGTTTTTACAGATTTGAAGTTGTAGCATAAATGCTGGAGGCCAGTTGAGAATACAGTCGTAGTTGGCAGAGGAGGGAACAGAATAGGGTGAGGGTGAGTTATGCCAGGTTAGAGTTATGAAGGGAAGACACTCTTGTGTTGATTGTATGGTGAAATGACTAAGGTACCTTATTGGAAAGTATAAAGAAAATGATTTTGAATGTTTTAAACCTAAACAAATAATAAATGTTTGAGGAGACAGATCATGATTTAAGCATTGAACAGTACATTCATGTTTGAAACACTACAGAATGCCTAAGAAATATGTGCAACTTTAAGTAAAAAGACTACTATCAGCTACACTAACAAAATCAAATAATTTATGTAAAAGCTTATATAACTACAATCTTCACTTGGAAAATAATTCACTAAAATATGGTGCTGTTGATTTAACAAAAAAATCAAGAGGAATATTGTTAAAATTGGTTCCTTCTCCACACCATATTGAAACTAGATGTCTAGTCTCTTACTCTCATAACCTCTCATTTTATATTTTTCCTTAAAATGAAAAAAACATGCATTATTCTCATTAACCCATGTCTTATCTTTTGGTCTATAAGTAAAATTATATATTAGATAGCTCTTATTTTTTTAGTTATTAATGCTTGCTTTTTATTTTGTTTTTTGAGACAAAGTTTTACACTGTAGTCCAAATTAGCCTCAAAGTCCTGTTCTCCTCCCTTAGCATTCAAAATTCTGGAAATGCAGGCTTGAGGTACCACATTTGACTTTTTCACAGTGTCTTAGCCTCTAAATGCATTGATTAAAATTTCATTACAGTTTCCTATTTGTTCAAAAACTATAAAACCCAAGACTACTTACTATACCAAAGAGTATTTTAATTGAGTTGGGTTATAGTTTTTAGAATAAACATAAGATTGCTTAGTGTTTTGTTATACCATCAGAGATGTGCTTAATGAATACATTGTGAACACAGCATTATTTTATCTGACTACACCATAAAGCATCTTTATGAAAATAATGGCATAGATGTATTTTGAGGAATATACTAAAGAAGTTACTATTTTGTAGACAAAGATTTGTTCATGAAGAATGACTATATCTTAAAGATAGTTAAAGGACAAAGAGAAAGGTTAGAATTAGTTGATTGCTGCCACTCCTTGTAAGACAGACATTGTAGCTAGAAATAGCATGTAAAGGGATCAGATTACTTGATATCAAGTAATTTATTAAATAAACTACTTTTCTCTGGTGCTGGAACTTTATTCCGGTGTCTAATGTGTGTTGGGAAAGGCCTTCACCACTGAGCTACATTACCAGCTTTTAAGGTAAATACCGTATTTTATGTATAATTAAGAATGTCATGCATGCATGCAATTAATTTCAATCATTTTTACCCTCTTCACCCAGATTACCCCATATGCTTCTTTCAACTTTCAACTATTCTTTGTTTTTTTTTTTATAACCTACTATGTCCAAATATCATGGATGTGGGGTCGTCCCCTGGAGCATGGCCAACCTACCAAGGACCATACCCTTAAAATCAGCTCCCCTTCCCTTGGCAGCCCTCGATTCTCAGTAGCTTCTCAGAGATGGGCGCTTGGGTGCCCCTCTCTCCTCTCCGTGCTGTAATGTCGACTGGTTTCATCTTGTGCAGGTCTTATGCAGGGGACTATAGCTGCTGTGAGTTCATGGGTGCCCAGCCTTCCCCAACTTCTGGCTTTTAGAATCTTTATGCCCCACTTCCAGGGTATATCCTGATCCTTGTCCCATTTCTGGATGAGCACTCCACAGAACTTCCCCATACTCTAACCAGTTGAGTTTCTGTCTTACCCACTGTCCACTAAACAAAAATGCTTCTCTAACAAAGAATGAGGGCTACATTAATAATCAGTGGGCATAGAGGTATATTTATAAGGCAGTTTGATTTCTTTTACATTTAGAAAAATAATAGTAGAGTCTCAACCCTAGGGCCTAAGATCTTTCAGCTGTGGATTTTTGGCCAGATTGACAGTACTAGGCATAAGTTTTCTCCTATGGAACAGGCGTTAAATCTAACCAGAAAGCAGCTGGTCTTGAGGTAAGGTATAATATGTACAAACATAAATAATGTAGAGTTTTGTAATATTTTAAGTAAATCCACTATCAGTTTGTTATATACATTTCTTGGATAGTTACTAGAGCATATCCCACCCACATCCTCAGCTCAAATATAGATCTTTTCAGAATTCATTCCTTTGAAGGCAGTTTTTGTCATGTTGATCCAGTAATTTTAATTTTTTACAAATGCTGCTTTATTAAATGTAGGATAATTTGCAAACAACCCTGAGTTCCCTTCTATAGATTTTATTTTTGCCATACATTGTGTTTTAAAGGATTTATGCTGCTGTTAGGAATAGGTCCTTCACTACCTGTCTGTGACCTGAGAGCCATTGTTGCTTTTTGTTTCCTTTTGATAAAAATCTTTCCATCCCCCAATAAAAGGGAATCTGTGGTGTTTCTCCGAGAGCACTTTGCAGTTTGGTGAGAGAGAGAGGGTGGATGTCTTCTAAATGTTGTAGTAAAGTACGTCTGTATTATGTGCTGTATTATCCCATATCTTCAGTGCATCCCCATGGTATGAAGACTAGTTGTAGCAGGGACTTCAGTGTTTTGGGTAGGTCAAGGTGCTCTTCAGTCATTTCTCTTCAGTTCCCATAATGGATGTGTCTGCTGGTGAAACCTTTTGCTGAGACTACTGAGGCTCTTGGATTTATAACTCCCTTTGAAAAAGATGCCTTTCTTTTCCATAAGTTCAGTTCTTGTTCTGAACCGTGCACTCCCCAGATCACAACTTAGTTTCACCAATGTGGTGACATAAATGCCTCTCGTTTGGTGAGTGCCCAGTTACCTCTGTGCTCTTAATGCCTTAAAGCTTCGGATGTTTTTATTCATTCTATTCCAGGGTGCTCGCACTTTAAGATCTCTGCCAGTAAAGACCTCTGGTGTGCGTGACATCCCTTATTTACTTGCTGATCTTTGTAGTGTATCTGAGTATCCTTTCCAAAAATCTCATTTTCTTTGAGAAAGAATACCTTCACTTTTTCTTTCTTTGATTTAAAAGTAACTATTTTATGTGTATGGTGCTTTGCTGCTCTTAACTGCCGAGATACTGTTCCAGCCCCATGCTTAGTTGTTTCTTACTATCTTCATGTGCAGTGTCAAGGCAGTGAACGAAGCAGATAGTGAGTGGTTCCTTGGGATGTAAAAATTGAAGTCAGTATATTAGTTTTTGTGAGCTTTTCAAAAAATATCACATCTCCAATGGCTGCTTGCTGGCTGAATTGTGGCTTCTAGTGACTGCTTGTAGAGTTGGCCACTTTGCATTCCCCAGTGGTAGGAAACAATCAGAAACCAACCTGGGTCAGGGTTTATTGTGCCTGTCTGGTTTTATTATTCTTGCTCTTTGGGTGTTCTCTTACTTGCATTGAGCTGTAGCTCTGTTGCTAGCTCTACTGGAACTTATAGAGATTAAAATCTCTCTCTCTCTCTCTCACACACACACAGACACACACACACCTCTGGGCGAGAGCCCCATCATCTATTAAGTCACTCATCTGAACCTGAATCTCAGCTCTACTACTTAGCTGCTGGGACTTTAGTGAGTTAATTAACCTCCCTGGGCTTCAGGACTCTTGGCTCTGCAATGAGGCTGATGACACAGTCTCAGCAGGGCTGTTGTGATGTCGGCCTATGTAATACACAGAGGCAGAGATGAGATCCTTGGGACTGGCTGATGAGTAGATTAGCTCGAATAGCCAAGCTCCAGGTTCAGCGAGAGATCTTGCCTAAATATAAAAATAAGGAATGGTAGAATAGAGTAAGACACCTGACAGCACCTGAGCCTCCACATGTATATTTACATACATATATATACACACTTGCATGTATACATGCAAAGGCATATGTGCACTCCTACACATGTAAACACATACATGCACATATACTACACACACATATATGCTCAGGAAAACTTTACCCTTATATTTTTTTCTCTAAGAAGGTTATTTTTACTTTGCTTACCTATACATCTTTTCCTTGGTGGACTCCATTAAGCTGGCTATTTTGTCTTTTTATGTGTAGTAACTGAAGAAAGAATGGGCAGGTAGTTAAATTTTGCTGTAAAGTTTGGAACCATCATGTAAGATCAGACCATTTACTTATCTTGACTGTTCTCTTGAAATGAAGTCAGTTTCCTTGGCTTTATTATCTTTTTGTATGATCTAACTTAGAATCTTATGGATTTGACTTAAAGAACTCACCCATTTGTTTAATGGAGGCTTTTTATTTTGGAATGAAGCTTCCTGCTTGTTTAGGGGGATAGTCTGAGGTAGCTTTTATTCATTGAGTCAGCTGTGTGTGGTAAATTACAGTCTGACAGCCCAATAAGAGGGTCTACTCTAGTGTCCAGAGAATTGGGCTCTGGAACATGCTAGACTTTCCTGCTATAGTTTGTACCTGGCTCCCATAGCATTATATACCTATTTGTTTACAAGGCCTTTGCTTTCTTTATGCCTTAGTTTCTCTATCTCTGAAACAAAATTTATTAGATGTTTGTGGAGATTTCTTGAGATTAGCACATGTCAAAGCCCAGTCCAGCATTTGTGTGCACTTTTCAATAAATATTAGTGGTTATCATTTTATTTACTGGAAATGTTCAGTGTTACTAAACAAAGATGAACACACAAACGTGTGTTTACTTAGATCATACTTGCTTCTAGAACTCTGTTAAAGACAAGGCAACAACAAAAATAAAGTCTTTCTCGAAATGAAAAAGTCTGTAGAGTATTAAACAGTAGTTAGTTAATGAAAGTATTCAGTCTCTTAAAGATCTCTAATATTATCAAGAACTAGTATAGACACTGGATAGAGTTAGTTTCTTTTCTAATTGTTTATCCATTATGGGATTGGACTTGCACGTGAAAGTGAAACATACAGAATGGAGGTTTGTTCTCATAGGTCTTCCGTGCCAGAAACTACATCATTGTGGCATTAATCAAGGCTTAAAGTTTATATCATTTCTGTTTGAGTCAAATGTCTTGCTGTGGTATTTGATACAAGCCAATGGTTCAAGCAGGACCTCTTGCTATTTAATGAACTATTGTTCAGAATCAGCTAACACTGGGCTATTGTGGCAGTATGAAAGTACAAAACAATATGGTTTTAGACTTCCATTAAACACTGAATGTCCATGACCGTTGTGTGCCCCTCCAACTAATTGAATCAAGGCTTTCTATTCTGTGTAATGTTACCCTTAATCTACTTTTTTTCCTGGGTTATACCTAGAGCTGTAAAATTTGTTTCTATCTTCTGCTTTACTATTTTTTTGGTAGGAAGAAACACTCAGTGGTTACCTTTTCTGGAATGGTAATGATATCCCCAGATGCCACTGTGTTTCATCTGTGGAGTACTAATGCTTGCTTTGAAGCTACTGTGTTCAGGTGACTTGCTATAGTACACATGACGATTTGTTGATACCTAGAGGAGGTTAATACAGACACTGGGAAGAAGACAAAAACAAGTTACATGTTGGAGTCCTTTTATTTGGACTTTCATGAGGAGAGGCAGAAACTTAATAAAATAATAATGAGAAATTATTTTCACATCTTAATACCATTATTCATGTATAATTTGAAAGCCATTTATAAGCTTTTAGAATAATTAAAATGTTTAGGAGTTGCTTGTTAGACACATTAAGAAGCTAAAATTACTCTTTTCTTAGAGCAGGAAATTAACAGGTGTTTAGTCTTCAACCCCGCACACTAACTAAAGATGCGGGCTTCCTACTATGAGTGGCTGGATCGCTAGGGATGGGGTTCACGTCTCACTGCCATTCCCTTGCAGGTCCTTGAGAAATCTATGCTGTTTTCAGCAAATTTTCTCATCTTCAGTGATTTTTGACATTTTCCCCATACATAATATCTGTCATTTGGGTGTACACCTCCACAGTTCTTGTTAGCAAGTGTAATGAGTGTTTCTTTGAAGTAAGTATTTATTTCTTGGTGTGCTTCGTACTATTGACATCTTGACTATGATGTACCATGATGGGATTCTTTTCTTTTCATAACTATTTGTGGTTGTAAATACCTCTAGTGTTCGAATGTCCATTCCTTTCTTTAGATTTAGGAAATTCTTGGCTATAGCTTCTTTGAATAAACTGAATAAATTGCATAACCCTTTAGACTGCAGTTCAGCTCCTTTTCCTATTGTATGATTTCTTAGGCTTGGTCTCTTGAAGATATCCCAAAGTTTCTGGACATTTTGGCTATAGTTTCTTTTAGTTTTTCCTTATGTGTGTCTATATGTGTATATATATATGTATATGGTTTTTCCTTATGTGTATCTATATATATATTTGTATATGGTTTTCCTAATGTATATATATAAATGTATGTTTTTCCTTATGTGTGTCTATATGTATATATGTTTTTCTTATGTGTGTCTATATGTGTATATATGTGGTTTTTCCTTATGTGTGTCTCTCTCTATATATGTATATATATGGTTTTTCCTTGTGTGTGTCTGTATGTATTATTTTCTATGTATGTCTATATGTATTATTTCCTTGCCCTTCTCGTCTGTCTCTGCAGTTCATTCTTCTGCTTGGTCTTATATGTTGATGATGTATCCCGTTGTGTTTTTTTAAAGTATTTTTTAAAAATTAAAATATAATTACGCCATTTCCCCTTTTCCTCCAGCCCTTCCCATGTACCTACCCCCTTTCTCAAATTCATAGCCTCCATTGTGTGTGTGTGACTGTTACTAAATATTTAAATACAACCCTATCAGTCTGTATAATTTTACTTACATGAATGTCACCACTTGCTATTGGATAACTAATTTGGGGGATCTGAAGCACAATTAGTAAAAACTCAGAAAGAGTAATTGGGGTTCAACCTGAAGATCCAAAAAACAAAGCAGCCGGCCACTGGCTCTTACCTCGACCTCAGTCCAAAATGGCAATCCTACCTCCAGGAATCTCAGAATAAGACTGTGTCTCGGAGCTGTCTCCTTCTATTTTATAATCCTCTCTAGGGCTGGGATTAAAGGCATGCACCACCCGATTTCTATAGAAACTAGTGTGGCTACTGGGATTAAAGGGCTGTGTTACCACTGCCTGGTCTGTAAGGCTGACTAGGGTGGCTGTTATACTCTCTGATCTTCAGGCAGGCTTTATTTATTAAAACACAAATAAAATGCCACGCCAGGGATCTTCCATGGGGTAGACTTTCTTCCACTCTAAACATTCCTTAGTTGTCTAGAGCTGAGGCCCTAGCTCCCCCCTTTCATGTTACCATGTCTATTAGTGCTGCCTTGTTAAGGTGATGAGACTTCATGGGTGTAGCTTCTCTGACATACTAGGAGCAAAACTCATAGCAAACTTAATGTTATTCTGGCTTTTCCAATCTTTCTGCCCCCTCTTCTGCTCTGAGCTCTGGGCCCTAGGTAAAGTTGTATTGTAGATGTATCAGTTGGTGCTGGCCACTGTTTGATCTTTCGTTCTCTCCATCTTGACTGCTTCTCAGTTGGAAAAATTTCGTCTCAGCTATGTATGTGTACATGGTTTTCTATGTATTATACATAATTTTAGGTAGATAGATAAAATGATTGGCTCCCTGTAACTTTTCCCGTTATGTTTTTAATGTGGTTGGTTGACTTAGTTAAATTAAATTTAAAAATTATCATAAATGTTGTCACTAAACTCATACTGGCTTGAACCATCTCTGTTGTATAAAACACATCCTGGTGTGTAATAAATGTATTAGTAAATGCTTGTTGACATGTCAAAAGTTTACATAGTAAAGGCTCTTTTGTATAAAATATACTTTTCTAGTTCAATTCTCAACCATTTTTACTAAATTTTAATTATCATCACGTCTCTTTTCTATTTCTATTTAGTTACAATTCCAAAAGTATTTTCATTAGATTTGATTCACATGTAAAAAGTTTTAGTCAGAAAAATATACTAAAATGTATTTGTGTCTGAGTTTCATTTCTTTTAAACATGTTTATATATCTGGAAATGGTTTTTTGAAAACATTATGTTGCTTTGCTAGGACCTGGGAATGGGGTGTTAATGGAGAAGGGGACCTACAATTAATTAATTCAGCAGTTCTTTTAGGCAGCTGATTATGTGCCAGACGCTGAGCAATATGTTGATTCTGTAGTGGTGCCCAAAACAGACACAGTCCCTATGCTTGCTCATCTTACAACCTAAAGTAACAGCCAGCATTTATACATGAATATGTATACCTACATACATAATGCTTATGCATATACATTTTGCATACATACTCATTTAATTACATATAGTAATGAGAATAAAAAGAGGGGAAAAAAGGAGTCATGTGAAAGAATTATAAAGGAGAGCTAAATTTAATGTGAGGAGTTACCGAAGTCCTTGCCAAGGAAATGATACTTAGTACTAGTTGTATGTGTGTGCACTCGCATATGGAAGTCAGGCGATAGAGTTTATGGAACTGGTTTTCTCCCTCCACTCTTATGTTGATTTCCAAGGATCAAGCTCAGATTGCCAGCATTGTGGGCATGCATTTTACCACCTGGGCCATCTCATCGGCTTTGGAAATGATATTTGAACAGAAGCCTGAAAGATGAGTCATGATTACCTAGACATCAAGTATCATAAATAGATGAAACAGCAGGTACCAGTGCCCAGAGGCAGTTAAGATTTTGACTTGCTACAAGAGCTAAAGCTGCTCCCTGAGGAGAGGAGCAAAGTGTGGGACAGAGGTGGAGAAGAACGGGCAAGCCAGAACACATGAGGCATGAAGAGCTGATGCTCTTCTGCAGAGTAATGGGAATTATGGAAGGGTTTTAAAGCACCAGGTGTGCTTCGAAAGAAGACATCATTGACATTTAGAGGAGAGAATAGGTAGGAAATGGCTTCCCCGTAATGAATGATCCAGGAAACAAACAGCAGCAAGTGGAAAAGAAACTTCTTAGGGTTATTATTTACAGAGCCCACAACTTACAAGCAAAATCTCAGGAAAGTGACTTTTCATAATGATCAGGTTAAAATCATATAAATAATCATGTACTTTAATTTCTTTATTCATTCTGTACAATAAACATAATGAAAAAATTTCTATTAGTTTGACACTGATTTTCTTCTTTTTATTAAGGTAATAGTTCATACTGGGTTATAACAGTTTCTAGCCCACGCCGCTTTGAACTCTCTGTAGCCCTCTTGGTTCAGCATCCTTAGTGCAGAGATTACAGGTGTGAGCACTCAGATAAATATTTATAATATAGTGAGGAATTATGCTGGCTTAGTAAACTTGTGCTGTAGGTTCTCCTCCACAAGCCGTGACTTCACTAGACCCAAGTAGGTGGCTAGATTTCCAGTACTGGGCATGAGCTCCTTCTTGTTAAGTGAGTCCAGTTAAAGAGCTGTTAGTTACCACTACTTCACCATTAGGAATGTCATGCAATGCTGGTCATTATTTTGTTTTATAGACATCATAGCTGGGTAGGGTTGTTTACTGCTTCACTCCCTTGGAAGCTTGCATGGCACCTTCTGGTACCATGAAAGATAGTCCCCAGGGAGGAAGTTTTCAAATCAGTTTTAGCTCAGGGCCTCTGACTCTGAAGTGCTTGGTGTCTTCAGTAATCGATGAACTTACTGTCAACCTCTGGGAGGCAACCAAGGGCAACAACAATAGTCTATAGCATCTTGTGAGTCTCTTGGACTACCCTAACAACAACTTACAAAAGGACTTCTCATGCCTGGTGTTAAGGTTTCTGTTAGAGGGCTTTTGACTCTCGGAGGAGAGAGCATTGTCACCCCAGATAGGAAAATTTATTTCAACTATATATAATATTTACACACAGACTTACATGAGTTCTGTTTTTTTAAAGTTTCTTTTACTCTCCTTTGCTCTGTATTTCTCTCCTTCCTTCCACATGTCAGCCTCCTCATGCTTTTCCCATTTCCCCAGTCAGATCATTTGATGCCTCCTGTCCCCTTCCCCATCACTTTCCCACATACCCTCCCATCCCAGCAATGTCCCCTTTAACATTCCTGGTTTATGCTGTTACTGCAGGATATGACTCAGATCTGAAGATTTGGTGCCGCAAGCCTCAGACACAAGAGAATAGGTGACATTTGTCTTTCTGGATCTATGTTACTTCACCCAGTATGATCTTCTTTAGTTCCATTTATTCACCTGGCTAGACCCTGGAGAGGGATATCATTTTGAGATTTTTATTGCTTCTTCTGTCTGATTTTTAATTCTAATTTTTAATTACATCATGACATTATTTTGAAAAAGAGCTGCTTATGGGTACTTATCAGTGGCAAACTGGGAGAGGTCTTTGCATTAGCAAGTCCAATTTTTTACTCTGTTATTCAGAAGGTATCTGTGATGCCTAGTCATTATTCTTGACATTGCTCAGTTTCTGGGACATAAGAAAGAGCTCATTTTAGTGAGCTTATTCTCTAATGGGCAGGTCAGAGTGAGTTGAGTTATCAGGAAAAGTACTGAATCTTTCCAAACTAAGTAGAGTTTATTTTATTAGATTTATGATAGAAACTTGCAAGTAGCTGAAAGAGAGTTGAATTTCACTGTATGTCTTGTACTTCAAGGCCTAGAAAAGCTAGTCTAGTATAGTGATGAGTAGTGTTTCCCCAGACTTTCCACTGCCCCTTCTTAGGCTCTTACTTCAGACCCTCTGGGCCAGGGGAGCTTATGTTGGGTCACTATCCTCTTCTTTTCCTGGAATGTTTCTTCTCTCCTCACTTACCCAAGTCTGTTTGGCATGAAGATCTACTTTCAAACATCTCATGAATGGAGCCTTTCTCACAACAGATGGTTATTTCTTTTCCAAATAGTGGGGTACCTGTGAACCTGAACTGACACTAAAGCTGTCCTATCTGAATGTCTGGCTACCCTCACCGTCTGCATGCAACTCAAATTTGCACTAATTCTTTGGGACATGTCTTTGGAACTAAGTAGAAGAAATATGGCAAGAAAAACAAGTAATAATGTGTGTGCTAAACTTTACAAAAACATTTGGGAAAGGATATAGGGAACATGCTGAGGCCAATCAGGGCAGTGAGTCAATTAGAAAGTATAAGAAGCAGCATAAGAAATTAAATTAGCTGATAACTTGAATTGAGAGGAAATTTGCAAATTCACAATTTTAGATTAGTTACAATGTCTGTCTTGCTCTAGCCTTGTCCTGGGATGGGCAGTTTTTATGCGCTAGGCTGGAACTCCTGTTGCTTTCAAGTTTTCATTTCACACATGTTTCCTAAATATGTGAATGTAGTTTTTGCTTTAGCTACTAGCCTAGTAAAAGCCTCTTGTGAATGCTTATCACCTTGTAAAGTAGTTACCAGAGCTGTAGTAGTTCAGTTGGCCTGCAAGTGGAAAGGCTTTGACTTCCCTAGAGGGTGAATAAAATACCATATGAGATAAAACAGCAGGGACCAAAATGATCTGGTGTAGAAAGTGACTGAATGCCAGGGAAATGTCCCGTCCTTCAAAGGTTTTACATCTTTATCTGGACACACGGCAAAGGCTTCCTTGTTTAAACTTGAAACCATCTGGTTACCTGGTACAGTTTACACAAACAAACAACCCCTATTGGCACTGTTGCTGTCCTTTAAGTGGAGGGTACACATATGTGTAAAGTGCTGCTGAAGGATAGGGCCGCATTCATTTTGAGTATTATGTGCCCACATATAATTGGAAATTCTTTTGAGTGCTAAATAGGCTAACTAGCCTTCAAGTATATGAGGAGGCCATGAGGACTCCTTCCTAAGTATTACATAAGGGAGGGATGGATCCTAGTATTCTGTTGGAGTCATCAAAGAAACAGAGAGCTAATAGTGCATTCCAGTACCTACCTTAGGGCAGGGAAAATTAACCTGTTTTTGCTCTGTATTGGTGGTTGTTGGAAGTTGCTTTCTAAAAAAAATAAAATAAATCAAATCTAATACTTTGTTTCTTCATAGTTGTTAACATTTTTAAAATCAGAAGTTTCTATAAGGCCCGATTGCACTTTCTCATTATTCATTATTTTTGTTGTAGCTCTAACTCAGCTCAAACATGTAACTCAGGCTGGCCTAGAACTCTCAGTCCTCCTGCCAGGATTGCAGGTGTGTCCTGCCTGGTGTGGATGAGTATCTGTAATTCCTACTTCTTCCTCAACCCCCTTACTTCCAGTCACCTTCCCTCCCTTCTTACAGAGTTTACTGTGTTTGCCATATTGTATACATGTTATGAAACTGTTTTTTTCTTTTGTATTAACCAATACTAATTGTACAAAATACTGGGTTCCATTATGAAATTTATCACACCTGTATCTGTTTAGGGAGAGCATGTGATCTGTGCTCCATTTGTATTGCCTTCTACATTACATGCATTTCTTACATGCTTATTTCTTTGATAGTTTCATGCATGCTAGAGCAAGGCTTGACAAGTGTTTCATCCTGGTTTATGAATGAGAAAACCTGACAGCTGGAAACATGCAGTGACTTGGTCAAAATCAGAGGCTCAGAGCAGAGAATGGTTCTCCTACATGATAGTGCCAGCCAGATAGCTTTGAATACCATGTTATTGAGGCACTTGGAAATTCTAAAACATATTTTTGCCAAGATATAATATACCTTTTAGCCAGTTGAAACTGCTGGTCACTGTGACTCCACACAGCAGAAATGGAGGTTGTCCATCCCTTTCTCTCTAGAACTGCACCTACTAGGTCCCAGGGTCAGAAAGGTAAAATTTTTTGTTATTTACTAAGTTGTCCTATTTCTTCCTTATAATGAAGAACTTCATCATTATTATGGTCACTTTAACAAGTACTTTTCCGTAGAGAAAAGAGACTATGTTTCCTGTGTTTTGGAGTGTAAAAATTAAATCTTAACCATGACAATGTTAGAAAATATTCTGTTTATGAGCCCAAAAATAAAAAAAACTATTATAATCATTCAAGACAGCTTTATATATGGTTTATGTATTATTTTATACTTTTGTGTTTATAATTTATAGTATATCTATCTCATAAAAATTATGTGACAATACAATAACCCTTTAACCCAAATTCTATTTCATGTATTAGAATGAATTATAAATCATTCATAAAAGAAATACTTATAGAAATATAACAGACTAACAATGAAACTTTGACATTGCTACTGAATGTAGAACTTCATTACTATTCTCAGAATCAGTCAGTATTTTTGCCAGAAGTGCTGTAACTGGGGATCTTATAGATGAGGGAGGCCTTACCTTTGCCTTGTCTTTATATTTCCAGCAAAGTATTATGACACATTAACAATATAATTGTATTAGCTTTTGCCCCATTTATCAACTTCTGTAAAATATCATTATCTTTTCATACCTGTTAAAAGTTCTGTAGTATGGATTCTGTTAGGAATCATATCTGTACGTAAGTTAAATTTTGTTACTTTTAGAAGCAAATATCTAAGGAGAAACATAATTTTCAGAATCCTTTGGGATTTGACTGTCAGCATGAGACTTTGCGAGGCCACCAGTAAGCCTCTTTCTTTATCAGTAGTGAGAAACATTCCATTCCATACCACAGGTTCGTCCTTGGACCACTCATCCCCTAGGGCAGTATGTTTGCAGCAGTGTCTGCATTTGCTTTCCTTGGTCTGTTTTTAGATATTTCCCTAGATAGTCTTTTTACATGGTATAGTCTTTCCACACTTACTGTTAGTATCCCATCAGCAAAACTGTTTGGGATTCGAAGAAAACTCAATTATCAATTACTTATTTTTCAAGTTAAAGTAACTACAACAACTTCACAAACATGGTGAACTTTAACTCGATAAATTATTTGAAATGCCCTTAACATACTTTCCTTGAAGAACTTCTTTTCAAATTCTTATAATCTCACTTTAAGTGATGACACACTGTGGTATAATTATTTGCCAACAACACACATTCTAATGTCCATTATCCAGCTTAAGATGAAATGGCTTCTCTGGGTTTGAACTGTGTCAACCTAATACAAGGAAAATATTTGAGGATATTAGTTAATGTATTTTCCAGGAATGGAAGTAGGTAAGCATTTTTTCATAGCTTATGGAATTTTTAGCAATTTTAGACTCTACTGCTTAATTTTATAGCATTCTTGGTGGCAAAAATTTTTTCCAGAGAGAAATTATATGACCCCTCTTTTTGGCATGCTTGGGAAAGCAAGTCGTAAATCCTTGACTTCATGTTTTTCTAAAGTAAAACTGAGTATTAATATTTGCTGTTATCTAATGTGCAGATATGATGAAAAGATTCATAAAGTAATATATTGAAAACTTTGAAAGTTCTTGTAAAAGGTGCTATAAACTAAAATTTATTGCACAGAAAACATCTAAAATTAAAATGAATTTTTTTCTGCGATAGCATGTACGTTATGTAAAACTGAATAACGTAAGAACTATTAAAGGTCCAGCGTGTCACATTTGCATTCATAAAAACCCATGAAGGATCTCTTTCACCAATGTTACTGGTCCAGTGTGTCACATTCGATTCATAAAAACCCATGAAGGGTCTTTCGCTAATGTTACTCAGTCTTAGTCCAGGACAAGGTCATGCATTAAGTCTTAAGAAGTAAGAAGAAATAAATTCTCTTTATTTTTCTGCTAGATGGTGGGGAGCTGTGGTCTATAATATTATGGTATTATATGTAAAGAGGAATCTTAAAAGAATAGAATGATGATAATTAATGGTAGTTATAATAACTACTCTTCTATTGAATGTCTGCCAGGATCTATGCCACCTACTGGGTCTTTGTATACAGTTAGGAATTTTCTTTCTTTTTTTGCATGTTTATGTTATGTGGAGTGTGTGCATGTGTGCATTCATGTTTATATATCTGTGTGCACATACATGTGGCTCTTTATATATAAAGGCCAGAGGCTGATGTTTTCTTCAGTTAATAGCTGCTTTATTTACTAAGACAAGGACTCTCAGTGAACCTAGAGCTAGTCTAACTAGCAAGTTTTCCATAGGAACCCTCTGACTCTGCCTCCCGAGTCTGGGAATACAGGTGGGCTGCCACACCCACCCAATATTTAATTGGTGGGCTCTAGGATCTTAATTTTGATATTCACCCTTCTCTAACAACAACCTTATGAATCCATCCATCCTACCAGCCCCATGCATGTTTTATATAATGTGATTTTAGTACATTATAGGAAATTCATATAGAGTTATATCCATTTTCCTAAATCTGGAAACTGGAGCTCCAACTGGACTTGTCTGAAGTAGCCCAAATAGAATTAATTTTGTATATATTAGAATTCATCACACAAAGCAATCAGTCTTTGACTACTCTATGATCCAGAGATGGGTAGGGCATTAATAATGTACCAATTTGACCCAATTTAAGGTAGCCATCTTTGGCGCACTGATAGAAATTAGTAAAGCTCCTTTCAAATTAGTAATGAAACTCTATTTCTTGATTATGTGTCTCTGCTTATTTTATATTGCACATTGATACATATTTTCTCATATTTAACATGTATATGTGCCTGTTTTGTGTCTGAGTTTGCTCTGGTTATTTACATTCATAAATTTATGAAATAGTCATCGGTATCCTTATGATGTAGTATCATATTATTTTCCAAATAGAATAACTGAGTTACCAATGGATTTAAGAGGCTTGCTTAAGGTCATATCAACAGAAAGCAGCTAAGCATGATTACTTTAGCTTCAGATTTGTGCTCTTAATTGCCTATAGTTTAAGACTGTATAGAGTTTGACAAAAGCAGCAACTGCTGCGCTATTACTGCTGGCCATGCAAGTAGGAGAGGATAAATGGTGGTACCAAGTAGTATCAACAAAATCCTTGGGAAGCAATAACCTCCGTGGCTGTCTTGAAATTCTATATATTAAAACCACAAGATGAGTTGCAAAGAGAAACTGAAAACCAGTTTTAGTCGCAGTTGTGTTCAGAAGTCAGTTGAGACCCCTGCTTTGTAGAGAGCCTCTTGATTCCGCCCAGGCATCCCTTTGTGTACTTAGCTGAGCAGAGTGAACAGAGCATTGTATTGTTGCCCATATTGAACCACTAATTATGTTAGTTTAGCCAATTAAGTACTCAACTCTGATGAATATTTCTTCATTAATTATATGTGCCTCGGCTTCAGCTTATGTTAGTAATGAGAGTGGTATTTATGAATGTGCGGGGCAAATAAAACCTTTAGAGTTGTTCTGTTAAAATAGAATAACATTTCCAATTTTCCCAAACTTTGTAGAGGCAAGCCCTGAAGCTGCCAATCCAAACAATAGATTGGTAAAACTGAAATTAAAGAAGCTTCTAAGGTTAAACATTTCAGTTAATTGTTTATACCAAGCCCGACCATCTACATTTATCACAGGACACCCTTGGTGGCAGGAGAGAGCTGACCCCTCAAATGATCTCCTGTGTGCTATGCACTCCGACAGGTGCTTGCAAAATGACACATGCTCGCAAAATAAAATTTAAAATGTAAAGAAAGAAAGAGAGAGACAGAGAGAGACAGAGAAAGGAAGAAAAGAATTAGGTGCTTCCTTAGTGCTAGATTGAATTGTATCATTCACATACTGTACAAAGGAGAAAAATTGTCTCCCTTCTCTCCATGAATCTCACTACAATCAAGTATATGCCAGGAAAGGAAAGGGCTTTCACATTGGCCAGTGTATGCCAGAATGATTTCTACGTATCTTAAAAGTAGATTTGATTTTCAGAAAAAAATATTTTATTTTATTTTTTTTAATTTCTTTTTTCATTTTCTTTATTATTATTAAAAATTTCCACCTCCTCCCATTTTT
>LOJH01011913.1:0-16048 GCA_001685095.1 Ellobius talpinus
TAGACCAGGCTGGCCTAGAACTCACAGAGATCTGCCTGCCTCTGCCTCCAGAGTGCTGGGACTCAGGCATGTTTCACCACCATCAAACTTCAGATATCTTCTTGAGGATCCTATTGGCTGTTTGTCACACTGCACTATGATTGATCTGTTCCCACACTGGAGCTCTATGGAAATGGACACATGATATACAATAACAATCTTTCACAAAGAAGATAGATGCCCATTAGATGTGGACAGATGGACAGACAGACGGACAGATGGATGGAGAGAAGTGCAGCATCGCTTTATATTCTGATATCAGAGCTTCATAGGAGCTGGTGAGAAGGCTCAGCAGGTAAAGACACTTGCTGTGAAACCCTGATGACCAAAATGAAATCCCTGGAAGCCACATTTAAGGTGGAAGGAGAGAACTGACTCCATAAAGTTGTCCTCTGAGTAAATGTGTGCATGCACGCACCCCCCCACAAAGTAATAATGAATAACATGAAATATACTTTTGAAAACAGACGTCTTCGCAGAGGACACAGAGGCTGAGTTGTCAGTTTATGGATAGCTAGGGTTCACTTTACTCTTTCCTGCCACTCCTATTTGAAATGCTCAGATGCTGCCACTAAAAAGGTAGAGGATTCCCAAGCAGCCAGTGTCAATGGACTTAGCTTAGTTTTACAGCTGTGGATTCAGTCTCGCTATCCTGTCTAGAGTGAAAATTAGAAAATCTGAATTCCCAGCCTGGTGGTAGTGGCACATGCCTTTAATCCCAGCACTTGGGAGGCAAAGACAGACAGATCTCTGTCTTCGGGAGGCCAGCCTGGTTTACAGAGCAAGTTCCAGAATATCAGGGCTATACACAGAGAAACACTGTCTCAAAAAAGAAAGAGAAAGAAAGAGAGAGAGAGAAAGAGGAAGAAAGAAAAGAAAAGAAAGAAAGAAAGAAAGAAAGAAAGAAAGAAAGAAAAAGAAAGAAGAAAGAAAAAAGAAAATCTGAAGTCCCTTTGTTATGTGACCTTGAACATGTCATCTCTCAGATCTGAACATCCATCATTAATGATACAGTAGTCACTCTTGCTTGGAAGGATTTGTTCTCTAAGCTTGTGTGGAATGCTTAGCTTTACCCTGTGGTGTCCTTCTGCTAGTCTGCTTTACTGCTGTGATAAACACCATGACCCAAAGCCACTTAGGGAGGAAAGGGTTTGTTTTGTTTACAACTCTCAGGCCATGGTCCTTTGCTGAGGGAAGTCAGGGCAGGAACTCAAAGCAAGAACCTGGCCGCAGAAACTGAAGCCCAAGTCATGGAGGAATGCTACTCCTCCTGACTTACATAGCTTGCTTTATACACTCCAGGAATGACACTGCCTGCAGTGGACTGGGACCTTTTGTGTAAATCAACAACCCTGAAAAGGCCCCACAGGCTTGCCTACAGAGTAATCTGATAGGAATGTTTTCTCAATTGAGAGTCCCTCGTCTCAGATGATTCTCACTGTATCAAGTTGACCAACAACTAACCCAGTCCTCAATCACAGAAACCCAAACATAATTATCCTAGAGTCATTTTCATGATAGGGATGAAGAGGGGGAAAAACCCTAAAACTTAGGGTGGTTATTTTATTCCCCTCTCCCTCAATAACTTGAAGCATGGCTGCAGGATCCAAGGTGGTGCTGCTGGGACTGTCTCATGTATTAGGCAAGTGTTCTATCATTGAATTATACCTTGCCTTCTATAAGGTTTAAATTTTTAATGGGGGGCATGCATATGCCACTGTACATGTGGGTTGGAGGACAGATTTGTAGAGCTGACTCCATCCTTCCACCTTAATGTCCAATTCAAATTATGCTCAATCTGAAGCACTGAACTGGTCGTAGCATTGCATACCTATAATGCTAGCACCACTGCAGAGGTAGGGACAGGACAACAAAGAGAAGACACCTTATGGCAACCCCTAGCCTACACAGGCACCCCCCCACACACATGTGCACACAGAAAGACATTCATGCCAACCAAACTACTGGGTCTGGTGATCTGACTTAGTGGGTGAAAGGGCTTGCTGCCAAACCTTATGTCCTGAGTTCAGTCCCTGGAACCCACATGATTGGAAGAGAGAATCAAATCCTGCAAGTTTCCTCTGACCTCCACAAATCTGCTTCTCCACACAGGGACATGGGGTAAGAGGGAAAGAAAGACTTAAGAGAACAAAAGACAAAGAAAAGAAGCTATCCTAAGGGATTGTTCCCCCTCCCACACCATATTATGACAGTGCTGAAGACTGATTCCATTTAATGCAAAAGTTAACCTTCATCACTAACAGGATTTTAATTGCAAAACAAAACACAAATACCATGAGTCTTTGGCAGAGTTTTTTAAAAAGTGAGTAACAGGAGTTAGAGGTGAGAAAGAAGGTGGGAGAAGCTAAGAGTGACTCACCTCAGCACAATAGACAACAGTCAGTCAATATTGTTTGACATGAAGCTGTGTGGTTAAAAGGGACAGCTCCGATGAGTCCCATCATCTTGTCTTGTTTTGATTGATTCGCTTCTGGTTTGTTTGAGACAGAGTCATACTGTGCAACACCTTCCTCCACCTCCCTAATACTGGGATCATAAAAAACACACCACCAAAACCAACCTTTATTGTCTTTTTAATATTTTATTATTAATCTGCATCTTTGGCTTTTCATTAAATTCAATCATTTATTTTATTGAAAATACTTTACTTATGGTGTGTCAGTGATGCTGTATTGGTACTTATAAATATATACAGGACTATTTTCATTATATGTCAAAGCTGTTATTTTCCATGTTAGATTTAAGAGTGATGCTATCATCTTCCGTATGTATGTGTGTTTATGTACTACTTTAATCTTTATGAGCATGTATCATAATTTTAGAGTACAATAAAGTTATTTACTCTAAAAAATAAGAGAGAGGGAGTTTTGTCCTGAGCAGGTCTCCCCTGATCTTGACAAATGCATTCCCTCAACAGGATGAATACTTCCTCTCACCTAGGGCAAAGGATTTCTCCTCTAGTATCATCACCACCACTCTAAATGATGGAAAAATTATAAATAGCCTTTCCCCAAAATGTCCTAAAATGACCTAAAAATGTCAGCATACAGGAACGAAGTCAAGCCAGGCATGGGGGCACAGGCCTGTAACCTCTGTGTTCAGGAGGCTGAGGCAGGAGGATCGGGAGATCAGGATCAGACTGGGCTACATGAGAAATAAAAATAAGTAAATAAATAAATAAATAAAAAGATATAAACTTAGACCTCTCTGACTCTTCCCACTGAATCACTGCTGTGTTCTTAGAAAGTTAAACTGAGGACCAATAACTTTGGATTAGTCTCTGAATAATCCCATAGACAACAGTAAGAAACCTATAAAGAGCTTAGAATATCCCTGAAATAAAAATCTTCCCATAAGTGAAGCTAACCATCTGTAGGAAAGCGAAAGTCCATCTATGAGATCATGTCCTAGAAGTCTGGGGACACTCAAACTTTAGTCAAGATGGTCAGGGACTAATTCAAAACCAGTCCTAGAAGCTACTGCAACTCAGTATGTAAGCACCCCATACTGTATATGGTCTATGGAAACAGAAGGGAGAGGGCTACCCACCATCAAGCCCTGAAGGGAAAGCCACAAAGGCAATGTCCCAAAGTGAGATGATGACCTGGGTGAACATGGACATCTTATCCGTCAAGGTCCAGAGAGAAGCCATTGTTGCACACCAGAACTGCCTCAGTGGCTCTGAAAAGGAGCTTCCTTTTCAGGCTTTGCTCTATGTAGGCCCACTTAACTGGAACATCAGAGAGTGGTCCCAGGAATAAGTACTTCAGAAATCTTCCCAAGTGATTCTATTGGGCAATCAGGCTGAGAAACACAGAGCGAATGCTCAGAGTCCAGATTCCCTGGCAGCTCTCATTCGATATTGGCTCACACGCCCTTGCTCTCACGCCAGACCGACAACCATGCCACCTTCTGATATTTGGCTTCCCATATGTCACATGCTCAGAGGAAAGGAGAAAATGTACAGATATTCTGAGGTGATTGTTTCAGTCTGCTTTGCAAATTAGAGTAGCTTTACAGATAATACTTTCATTTAAAAAAATGAATCAATGAGCTTCTGCTTTATGTACCAGTCATAATGCGCTGACCAATAAAAGGTAGATCTTTTCCAAAGGATGCAGCCTCTGTTCATGTGCACAAAATCAAAGTTCCGTGTCTGTCAGACCTTGTACCATGGCGGTCTCAAGCCTTGGAATGAGTCCAGGTGGCCAGCTGGCTGTCCCCAGAAACACATCCTGAGTCTCACTATATACCTTTTTTATCTCAGCAGCCTGATTGCAAGCTCCCTAAAAATGCCCTGCCCCCTCCACCTCATTCTTGATCTCTCCCCTCCCTCCACACTCTTGTCCTTGCTCTCACATTGGCAATTTTGAAAGCAGGTGCCTGGAATGGAGGAGTTGGGAGTAGAATTGTTGGGTAGCTAACACTCCTTTCTCCTTTAGGTCTTAGCTGTTGTCTTTACAGAAGACTTCCCCTGATTTCCCTAATACCTCTTACACACTACCACCAAGGCTAGGAAGTTCCCCTTCTCCATAACGGTGCTGCCCTTTCTGCTCTCCTCCGCCACGGTCCTTGTCACAGTCCACTCAGGTTGCCCACTTACTCATCTCTCTCCAAGCACCCCAGACTGGAAAGTAGTGGAGGCTGACGCTGCTTGTATCCTGGTTATCTTCATACTTGTAATGGATGATATTACTAGTGCGATAACTATCTGGTGGGTATAACTTGTAATCCTCCCCCGCTCCTGCCTGAGACAGGGTTTCTTTGTGTAACAACCTCTGGCTATCCTGGAACTCTTTGTAGACGAGGCTGGCCTCAAATTAGGAGAGATCCATCCACCTGCCTCTGTGGCATGTAGCTCTACTGCCTGTCTAAATTATGATTATTAATGGCCCCTACCTGAACCTCCTATTTATTTATTTATTTAGTTTGTAAGTTATTTATTAGTTTTTCGAGACAGGGTTTCTCTGTGTAACAATCTTAGCTCTCCTGGAACTAGCTCTGTAGACCAGGCTCGCCTCAAACTCACAGAGATCCACCTGTCTCTGGCTCCCAAGTGCTGGGATTAAAGGTGTGCACCACCACCACCTGTCTATTTTTTATTTTTAAAATTCAAAAAAAATTATGGGTGGTCTTCGGGGTTTGCGTGGGCTCCTCTCCCCGCCATGCTGTGTTGGTCCACCTGAGAGTGCTTTTGTGCTGGACAGTGGTGGTGCATGCCTTTAATCCCAGCATTCAGGAGGCAGAGGCAGGCAGATCTCTGTGAGTTGGAGGCCAGCCTGGTCGACAGAGTGAGTTGCAGGACAAAGCTACAGAGAAACCCTGTCTCAAAAAACTAAAAAAAAAAAAATGGCCAGGTAGTGGGTTGTACTTTAATCCCAGCACTTCGGTGGCAGAGGCAGACCTGGTCTATACAGTGAGTTCCAGAACAGCCAGTGCTACACAGAGAAACTCTGTCTCAAAATAAAATAAATTATGTGTATGGATGTTTTGCCTGAATGTGTTTCTGTACACCACAGATGATCAGTGTCCATGGAGACCAGAAGAGATAGTCAGATCCTCTGGAACTGGACTTACAGACAACTGTGAGCCCCTGATTGGGTGCAGGGAATGGAATCCAGGTCCTCTGCAAGAGCAGCCAAGGCTCTTGCCCACTAAGTCATCACTCCATCCCCTTCCTCCCTATGTAGAGAGACTCCTCATGACTCATAATAAAAAGAATACCTAATATAAAAGCAGAAAATGCAAGACACTTCCCTTGCAGGGAAGCAAGGATGCTCCAAGCAGTTACATCCATTTAGACTTTAAATCAGGAACTGGTAGCCCAGAGAAGCAAAGAGCATGGAGAACCCATGCTTGCATCACAGTGGGGATAGCAGCAAGCATAAATTCTGGAAATGAGTATCACCGAGGATCCAGAAAGGCAGTATCAGCGGATACATCATCAGAAGGCTTGAGGTTCTTCCCACTTTGACTTTCTCTTTCCTGCCTGTTTCCCAAGTTTCCCTGTGATTCTGTGATCCTTGGTGCTCTTTTATAATTCTTTTTCTGAAATACTTAGAACTCTGTTATAGGAGAAATTACACCCTGCCCCAAACAGAGTTCACATGTTGAAGCCCTAGCCTCTAGTGTCTCAGAATGTGATTCCATCTGAAGAAGGGGCCATAAAGAGCTGGGCAAGTTAAGCTGGGGCTCAGAGGATAGGCCTTAATACAGCTTTTATGATATCCTTAGACAAAAGGAAATCTGGATGGACACACACTGAGACATGAGGAGCATGCATTCCCAGACAGGGTACCATGTAAAGAGGCATCCAGAAAACCACTCCCAGGCCAGGAAAAAGGCCTACAGAAACAGCAAACCTGGGGCTGGAGAAATGTCTCAGCTATTAAGAGCACTCATTGCTCTTCCAGAGGATCCAAGTTCAATCCCCAGGACCCACAAGGCAGCTCACAATTGTCTATAACTCCAGTCGCTGGAAATCCAGTACCCTCTTCTGGCCTCTCTAGGCACCAAGCACGCAAGTGATTCACGGAGAAACATGTAAGCAAAACACCCATACATGTAAAATAAGATTTAAAAAATCTAAAAATTAAAAACAGAGAAGAAACCAAGCCTGCTGGCAACTTGAGCCGCCTTAAGGAGTGTAAGAAAATTAATCTCTGCGGTTTAGACCCACCAGGCCTTGGCCCTATTGCTATGGCAATCCAAGGTGACTAATACCCTGACTGCACCTGATGATTAAATCAGTGGATAAATAACGTATTTCCTGTCACAAAGTAGGTATGGGAACAAGAGTGTTGCACGTAAGAAGGGTAAGAAAAGAAGAAAGAGCCAAGGTGTACAGCTACTTGGCTCCGGGAAGGAGGCAAAGCAGAGTAGGGAGGGAACCTTGGGCATTCCCATAGCCCCAATAGGAATGTTTATAGTGGTCCCCAAATCAAGAGTCTTAGATGTGCGGGGCACATGCCTTTAATCCCAGCACTCGTGAGGCAGAGGCAATTGGGTAGATCTCTTGGAGTTTGAGGCCAGCATGGTCTGCAGAACAAGTTTCAGGATAGCCAAGGCTACACAGAGATAGCCTGTCTCAAAAAACAAAAAACAAAAACCAAACAAAGTCTTAGATATATACAGGGGCTAGCATGGACATTGGCCGCGGAGATCTGGGTTCAAAATCTTATCCTGTCACTTGCTCAGTATGTAATTCTAGAAAATTACTTAACTTTTCATTTTTTTGTTTCTTTCTTTCTTCTTTTTTCGTTGCTTTTGTTTCATGAAGTTTTCACCATGGGAGGGTGGGTATGGTGTGCTGGCTGATGCTGTGTCAACTTGACACAAGCTAGAGTCATCAGAGAGAAGGGAATCTCAACTGAGAAAAGGCCTCCATGAGATCAGCTGTGAGCAAGCACATAGGGCACTTTCTTGATTAGTAATTGATGTGGGAGGGTCACACCAGTCCATTGTGTGTGGTGCCAGCCCTGGCCTGATGTTTCTGGATTCTGTCAGAAAGCAAACTGAGCAAGCCATGAGGAGCAAACCAGTAAGTGGTACTCTCCCATGGCCTCTGTATTAGCTCCTGCCTCCAGGTTCCTGTCTTGTTTGAATTCCTGCCCTGGCTTCCTTCCATGATGGACTATGATGTGGAAGTGTAAGCCAAATAAACCTTTTCCTTCCCAACTTGCTTTGGGTCATGGTGTTTTATTACAGCAATAGTAACTCTGACTCAGATATATGGTGTGCTTGGGTATGTGCGTGTTATGAATGCATTTGAGAGGGTGGGTGTACATACTCATGTGCACACATCTGGAGACCACCACTCTTTATTGCCTCATTGGCCTTTATTAAACTGGAGGCTTGCTATTTCATCTGGGCTGACTGGCTAGCAAGCTCCCCTGTCTCCGTGCTCCTGCTCCCGCTCCCCAGACACAGGGGTTGCAGGAACATGTCCAGCTTGTAGAGTTGAGAGAGCTTGGGATTCAAACTCAGCTCTTCACGCTTGCACAGTAAGTGCTTTTACCTACTGAACCGTCTGTCCAGCCCCTACATGAAGTTTCCTATCTTTAAAGCAAAGATAAAAAACTAATACTGATTTCACAGGGTTTCGTTAAGTAAGAACACATACAGAGCTGCCTACCATTAAATGTCAATTTTTTTATTTTTTTCTTTATTTTTTTATTTTTATTTTTAGCCTAGGGTTAGAGAGAGAGAGTGACAACTTAGGGAGAAGGCTAAAGAATTTCTTGGACAAATGCACAGTGTCCAAAGCGTATGATGAGTTCAGACATACTGTGGATGAACAGTTGTGGTGGCAGAAAGCCAGAGTCTAGGCGTCGAGTGATACTGGCAAGAGTCAGACGGAAGAGGCTTTTGGTTCTGGGTTATTATTCTGTGCTCCGCTATATGCGGTTTGCTGGCATAAGGAACAGGACTCCCTCCACTCCATTCCTAAATTAAGTTAGCAGGATTTAGGCAGGCTGAGAGCCATGAGACAGGTGTATTAAGTGGAGTTGTACAAACTGAATCAGAGTTCACATCTGACAGACATGTCTAAGATCAGGTCTAATTTGCAGACCCAGCTGCTATTAGAGGTGAGGAAGTCTGCTCCTATGATAGTCTGGATTGGCTCAGACACTGGGAAGACCTGAGCCTTTGATACAAGGGCATAAGACTAATAATAATAATTACTATAATTTATTCATGATTTCCTTGTGTGAAGATTTTCATATTTCATTTTCCTTCATCACAACTCTTGGAGGAGGGAAATGTTGTTTCTAAAAATAAAAATTTGTTTTAAAAATGGAAACTGAAGCTGGGCATGGTGGCACATGCCTTTAGTCCTAGCACTTGGGAGGAAGAGGCAAATAGATCTTTGTGAGTTCGAGGCCAGCCTGGTCTACAGAGTGAGTTCCAGGACAGCTAGGGCTGTTATGCAGAAAAACTCTGTCTCCAAAAACAAACAAGCAAAAAAAAAAAAAGGCAGCATGTTGTGGCATTCAAGTTTGTAATCCTAGCACTCAGGAGGTGGAGGCAGGGGCAAGATTGGGGCTGGAGAGATGACTTATTGGTTGAGAGCAGTGGCTGCTCTTCCAAAGGACTTGGGTTCAATCTCCAGCACCCACATGACAGCTTACACCTGTCTATAACTCCAGTTCCAGGGGATCCGACACCCTCACACAGACATGCAGGCAGGCAGAACACCAATGTACAAAATAAATAAATAGATAAAAAAATTTTAAGATCAGTCTCAGTTATATAGTGAGCTCTGGGCCCGCCTGAAGTACATGAAACATGCTCTCAAAACAACAGAAAACGGATGTCCAGAGAAGTTACACTACTCTTTCAAATCCTTAGAGTGCACTGGGGAGAGGGCTCAGCTGTAACAAGCCCTTGCCCTGTAAGCACCAGGACCAGAGTTCAGATTCCCAAAACCCACATAAAATCCAGGTGGGTGAGGCAGCTTCCAGGTAATCCTAGTGAGCAGTGGCCAGAAACAGGAAGTCCACGTAGCAAACTGATTAGCCAGACTAGGCAAATGACCAGCTCTGGGGGCAGCAAGAGACCCTGCCTCAACATATATGGTAGAAAGCAATGAAGTATGGTGGTATATTATTTGTGATAAAGCTTGCCTGAAGATCAAAGAGCAAAGCAGCCAGTCACTGCCTCTTACCTCTTCTTAGACCAAAAATGGGTAAGATCCTATCTCCATGAATCCTGAAGACTCCACACTCCACTGAGCTCCTGTCTCTTCCCCTTTATATTCCTCTGTCCACCCAACCATATTGCTCCTGTCTCCACCTCCCTAGTGCTGGAATTAAAGGCATGGGATCCTAAGTGCTGGAATCACCTTTGTGTGGGTTCTGTTTCTCTTTTAGACAGACTCAACCTTGTACAGCTCATGGTGGCCTTGAACTCACGGAGATCCCTCTGCCTCTGTCTCCTGACTCCTGGGATTAAAGGTGTGTGCCACCACTCCCTGGCCTGTGTGGCTGACTAGTATGGCTTTTTTGGTCTCTGATCTGCAGGCAAGCTTTATTTATTATAACACAAATAATATACCACTGTAATGAAGAGACATCTGACATCAACCTCCAGCCTCCACATACGTCCACACAGATGTACCCACACATGGATGTGCAACACACATATGAACATGCATATATACAAGCATATATACACACACATACATACATACATAAAGCCAAACAAATAAAAATAGCCATATTAATAAAGAGTAGAGCCAAAATCTGTTTCCTGAAAATAGAGTTTACCTGTTGATAATACAAAAAAATTGCTTTAGAAAAAAATAAAGAAAAGAAAGAAATTTGTAATCTAACTGCTGATCCTTAAAAGCACAATATGCCTCCTAGGACTTCCATCTGGGTCCAGCCTCAAACCTTTGATACTTCTACCAGAAACCCATATAACAGAGAGCTGTCCTATGGAATATTTTCCACAGGAAACATCTGCCTGAATATTTTGAAGGCTGCAAAATGTCCCATGAGGGAGTGGGGGAAGCAGAGGCCAATCACAAGTGAGGTGATCAGTCCAGGTACCAGGTGGACCGGAGCAGAGAGAAAACACAGAGCTTCCTGCCGTCAGCTCTCTCTGGAAGCTTGCGCTGGTAAAATAAACTCCTTCCAAGACTCAGGTTCCCAGGTTAGTGATCTGGTTTTCTTCTCATAAGATGTGAGCTGTCTCTCAATGGGGGGGGGGAGAATTATTGCCAATTACTCAAACTATGTAGGCGGGGAGTTCAAGGCATTTCATGTCTTTACAATTAAGGGACCCCCACTTTATTCTCAGAGTGGGATAGACATTCTTTCTTTGAGTGTTTACAAGAGAATCAATTGAAAAAAAATTGTTTAAATCCTTTTTTGTTTAAAGAAACTGACATAATAGAAAGAAAGGCTTGAGTCCCTGACGAGGAAGGCCCTTCCCAACTTCTCCTTTGCTCAGCTCAACAGAACTTTAAGTTCTTTCAATAAATCAAGTCCTTGGCTCCAAATAGAAAATTGGAAAGAAGACTTTTTTGTTTTAAAACTGAATGTCTCTGGGTAGAAATTAGCCTATATTCACTCTGAATATATTACACAGGTTAATTATTCTTTCTGTTTTTCCCTGACTTGTAGCTGGTGAGAACCGCTCCTCGTGTCCCAGACCCTGGGCCTTCAGGGCTATGAATCCATCCTGATCGTTGCTCTCCTAGGGTAGGCTAAAGAGGAAATAAACCAGCACTCACTGATGGTGTAATGAATATAAATAAGATGGGGAAAATCCTACAGGGACTGAGCATACATCACCCAGTCAGTGGTCTCCACGTTGGGGTCTCTAATGGGAGAAGAAACTCTTTAGTGTTTTGATAAGGGAATACTCTTCCTAGGCAGGGACAGAGGAGAATGGCCCATTCTCACCCAACCTCCCTCTTTTCCTGAAGTCACATAGTTGTTTTTTAAACATCCACATACAAGAGAGAACATGTGGTATTTGTCCTTCTGTTTCTGATTTATTTCACTTACTGTAACATCATCCTCCAGTTGCACCCATCTTGCTGCAAATGCTAGTATATCATCCTTTTACGATCGGGTGGTATCCCACTGCCTGTAACCATATTTTACGTATCCACTGATGGGTATCTAGATTGATTGTGTATCTTAGCTGCTGTGACTCGTACACAAATGAAAAGGGCACACTGATACCTCTTGCATTACAGGGAAATAGGGGTTTTGTTTATTGAAAGAGAAAAGATACAGTGTGGTTGAAGCACCAAATACATTAATTTACACGTGCGCGTGTGTACACACATACACACAAATATAGAATAAATGAATGAGGAAATGGATGAGTGTTTGAAAGAGTTGTAATTTCACCTTGTAATCGGGGTTCAATCAGGTCTCCGAGGTGGGTGTGGGTGCACATGCCTGTAATCCCAGCACATGGGTGAGCTTCACGAAGATTACATTTGAGTCCAGTCTGGGCAACATTAATAAGATCCTGTTGCCCTCCCATCCCCCATCGTCACGAAAAAACAAACAAACAAACAAACAAAACCAAAAACACCAAAAGCAAACAAAAACCACCCAAGGCTTGGGAATACATCTCAGTGATAGAATGTACACAAGCACAAGACTCTGGGGTCAATTCTTGCACTCATCCAAAAGCTCTCAAAATAATTATCAGCTAAATAAAGGCAGAAAGATCTAAAGATCCATCTTTAAAAATAACTCTCTCCCAAGTCCACAGCAGCGTTCATTTGAACTTGATCGTGTTTCCTTATCTCTCTGCCTGGCTATCTCCCACTCACCATTCAACATGTCCTCCTATTGTGAATCTCCTCTGCTCTCACAGAGCCAGGGCCAATACTTCCCACTCTCTTGTGCTTTTCTGGGGTCTCTGAGGCCAGACAGAAGGGCTCTGGGGGCCTGGTGCTGCTGCTTTTCAGATCAAAGTCCACCAGCTAGAACCCCAGACCTCAAGACTCTTTGAAGGACCTCTTTTTATGTACATGCATGTATGTCTGTGAGGGTGTCAGCTCCCCTGGAACTGGAATTACAGACAGTTATGAGCTGCCATGTGGGTGCTGGGAATTGAACCCTGGTTCTCTGAAAGAGCAGCCAGTGCTCTTAACTGTTGAGTTATCTCTCCAGCTCCTCAGGTCATTTCTTATCCCCTAGTGTCCTAACCCCTAAGCTCCTGTTTCCTGCTGGAGCTTTGACAAGGAGAGCAGCAATGTGACCAGCTTGCATTTCTCCTTCAGTGGGCACCTCAAATTCAACTTGTCCAAAGCCAAAAATATTGTCCAGAATTCGGGTATTGCAACCACAAAACCTAGGTTTAACCTTGCACTTGTTACATGGATTTGGAATGGGCTACTCTAGCTCTTCAACCTTGGTTTCCCTGCTAGGAGACAGGAGGTATGGGGATGGGGGAGGACCGGGATCCCGTGCTAGCTTTAGAACACTCTCTCCTGCAGCTGAATGGGGGATGGGCTGGAGGGGAGAAAGCAGAGGCAGTTTAAGAGGCAGCTGAATAGAAAGAAGTGTTTCCAATTACAGGCAAGCAGGCCTCACAGCACACTCTCCACCATGACCCCAGAGCCAACCTCATGCTGTTGCCTAGCAACTCACCTGCATCACCCAGGGATCTGAAGCTGGGGCCCCTCCAAGGATGGGGAAATGACCAATGTAATTACAAAGGCTCAGGAGGATCCTACATCAGCTCATTCCTCAAATCCTGGGCTCCCACCAAGAACCAGGCCCAACTGTAGGTACCGGTGATTTAGAAATGAATAAAACCTTTCCTGTTTCCTCAAGAAATTCCCAGTGTAGTGGAATTGACAGATTTTTTTTTCATTGTCTTAAGAAACATTTGAGGGCTGGGGATATAGCTCAGGGGTAAAGTGCTTGCTCAGCATCAGACCCTAGGTTCAATCCCTAGCATGATGGGGGTGGGGCAGAGAAGAGAAGAAAGAAAATATTTGGCTGGGGGCTGAGGAGATACTTCATTCAGTAGAGTGTTTGCCCTCCAAGCCTGGGAATCTGAGTTTCATTCCCAGAACCCATGTAAAAAAGCCAGGCATGGTGGTGCACATTTATATTCCTACCGCTGAGGAGACAGAGACAAGCAGATCCCTGGAACTCACTGGCCAGCTAGCCAGCCTAACTCACACTGCAAGCATCAGGCCAATAAAAGACCCTGCTTCAAAAAACAAGGTAAACAGCTTCCAAGGAACAACACCCAAGGTTGACTTCTGGCCTGCACTGCACACACATGTACCTTACACACACACACACACACACACACACACACACACACACACACACACACGTATTTGAGTGTTTATAAACAGTAGAGTGGACAAATTGTAGGATATTCATGCAATTTAATAGTATGAACTCACCATGAAAATGAGTAACCTATGACTGATAAGTTTTGAATCCCCAGTTATTGGAAATCTGCCACCAATGTAATAAGCCAACTAAACCAAATTATTAAATTCAGGTTTAATAAACAGAACAAAGCAACTCCCGGAGGGCAGGAGAGGAATCACGTGGCAAATACAGCTACCAGGTCTTACATAGCCTGTAGGCGTGGTCTTGAGCAGTCCCAGGGAGGGGCTGACTTTTGGCAGGGCTTTCTCAGGGGTGGGGGTTTGAAATGGAAGGAGTGAGACCAGAGCGTGGAATGGGCCCCTAGCTAGAGATCCCCACATTCCAACCTTTTGGGGTATATATGGATGCTGGTAGGGCTTCCACTTAAACAATGACTACAAACAAAAATATGGACTACTGTGAATGAAATATTGCATGAGTGACAGAAGCTGGAGGAAAAAAAGAAGAGTGTATCTATATAATTCCAGATGAAGGACGCACGAAGGCAGGCAAATCTAATCGACATTCTCAGAATCAGAGTGGCAGTATCTGGAAGGTGGAAGGAGGGATGGCTTCAGAGTTCTGGAAATATTCTGTAGATAGACCTGAGAGCAGATTACTGTTGTGGAATATATGTGTACACTGCAAAGTTGGGTCTCCGCCTAAGGCACCATCTGATTGGTTTAATAGAGAGCTGAATGGCCAATAGCTAGGCAGGAGAGAATACTCTGGGAAGAAGAGAGGCAGAGAGATGCGAGGGAGACACCGAAGATGTCGGTCATGTGGTACAGAGCAGAGGTAACTGAGCTGTGTGGCTGAATGCAGATGAGCTTAATTTAAGTTATAAGAGCAAGTCAGGGGAAGTCTAAGCTAAGGTCAATCTTTCATAATTAATAATAAGTCTCCATGTCATTATTTGGGAGTTGGTGTCACAAAGAAAGACTCACTACATTTGGTGCCCAATGTGGTATACGACCACATGGATAGAGAAGTCAAGCCAACCAGCAGGCCACAGTTGCCACCTGGGTCTCTTGGACAAGGAGTCAACTGGTATTGGTGGGAATTCCAGAAAGTGGTCCTGGCAACTTCTCAGAGCTAGGGCAGTAAATGTTGGTGTGGGAGGTCCTTCTGTCCCTTTATTCATTGGTTAATGAATAAAGAAACTGCTTTGGCCTATAGCAAGGCAGAATTTAGCTAGGCAGGGAAAACTAAACTGGATGCTGGGAGGAAGAAGGCGGAATAAGTGAGAAGCCATGTAGCCCCACCAGAGACAGACATTGGAACTTTATCTGGTAAGCCACAGCCTCGTGGCAATACACAGATTAATGAAGATAGGTTAATTTAAGATATGAGTTAGCCAGAAATATGCTTAAGTTATTGACCAAATAGTATTGCAAATAATATGGTTTCTGTGTGATTATTTTGGGGCTGAGCAGCCAGGAAGAAACAAACAGCCTTCCTACCACAAATGTGGTTGACTTGTGCTCACCACACATTCCATATTTGTGTTAATGCAATATGTGTGTTACCGTTAAAGGTTTGTGTGTTTTCAGAACCGGACACTAATAAAAAAAAGATAAGTAGCCTCGCTGATCCAGTCTCTCAGAATGCCTCTGTTACAGTTTCTTCAAAATTCTGCATTCAGAACAACTTTAATGCTGCTAGCTGGGATGGTCTGGCCTCACAGACTACCCCAGCCAGGGCTTCAAATAAGCTCTACAGTTTTCCAACACACAGAGATTAGACAAACAAAATACAAGCTCTCCTAGGACTTGACCATTATCCCAATTTTCTCGGGGTCCCCTAAAGATGCTGCCCCCCAGACAACAGGAAGCAGTCTAGAGAACACAACACCCACATTTTCGAGAGGTGGGGTGGGTGGTTTTTGATCATTCAGTAAACTTTTGTCATTGTTTAGGGGAGGGTTAGTTGGAAGTTGCTACTGGTCATGGTAAAAAAAAAACTAAACAAAGCAGCTTGGATTCAAGGCTCTCTTTCTGAAAGAAAAAATGGGGGATACAGTATATGGATACAAATTTTTTTAAAAGATTTATTTATTATGTATGTAGTATTCTGCCTACATATATCCTATAGGCCAGTAGAGGGCACCAGATCTCATT
>LOJH01011914.1:8955-25688 GCA_001685095.1 Ellobius talpinus
TGGAAGAGCAGGCAATGCTCTTAACCACTGAGCCATCTCTCCAGCCCTCTAGTAGATATTTTAAAAAGAAGTTTTCGGTTCATAGCAAAACTGAACAGAAAGTGCCAAGTACCCCATGCATCTCCCGCTTCATACACAGAACCTCCCCAACTCCAAGTTCCCATCAGAACCAGCTCCATTTTTACATGGTGCTAAGTCAGGTGAGCCAGACCCAGGAAACACCATGTCACATGTTGGTTTAGACTTAAGACCTTTATTTTGCTTGAGGTTTTCTTGGGATGGAGAGAGCTGTTCAATCAGCTGCCGGGAGTGGACAGATTGCTGTGTGCATCAGGGTGAAGCCGCTTCAGAGTTTCCCTAAACTGCTGACTTGGCTCTTCCATCAGCAGGCTGTGGAATCCTTCCACTTCATACACTGATAAAATCTGTGTTTTAACCTCTTCAATATTCTCTCTCTCCCTCCCCCACCCCCATTACCCTCTCTCTCCACTAACAGAACAACTCAAACAGGTAGGTAGAATTGTGTTTGTTGGTTCATTTTTTCTATGAAAGTTAGGCAAAGCTTGGGTATCAGACATTTCCCCTAAAGTCTGACAGCCCCCTTTTTAACGTCCATGCCTTTAATTTTGGAGAAATGGGATGGATGTCTGAAACAGGAAGCATGCAACAGGGGCATATGGCTGAGCCTCCTCAACATCCCAGACCTCCAAATGTCTTGAACATAGACTACAAATTTTCACAAGTACAAATGTATTTCCAGCTGCCGTAGCAAATGCTGGTGACTCAGGGACAATTTGATGTTGTGTGGACGGTGATGGTGGGGCTGCATTTGTATCCTGCTTCCTAAGCTTCAACTTCAGCAGCTTGCTCAAGACAATACAGCCCTGAAGACACAGGGACCTTGTGAAGATTCTCAAAGATGCAGCCATGTGCTTTCAGCACAGTGTACTGTGGCAGGTTAGGAGGCACTGGATAAAGGGGAACGAAGGAGTCAGGATGCCACCATTAAAGAGAACTTACTTTGAGACTCAGGCTGTGTGTTGTTCACATGGCTGCTCATGACCTCTGGGCGGTCAGCTTATTTCACAGACCTGGGGGTGAAAGTGGGCAGAGGCATCCCTGATTCAAGTTTCTCACTTGAGAGTGGGGAGTAACTGCTACATTGTAACATGCAGAAATGGACACGGAAGAACACAGTGCCTCTGACTTCCAGCCCCACCTTCTGTGACACAGCTCTTTGACACAGGTAAGAGTAGGGTTGGAAACAGTTGCTACCAACCAGGGTGATGACACTCCACCTATGAGCTCCTGACTAAATGCCAGACTCTGCTTCACGTGGGAATTACTCTACAACAGAGCAGCAAGGAAATCACGCTGCATCTGCGTCTGATGGAAGCCAGACGCTGCTAAAGGTAAAGGGTCATAGCAAAGGCGGCAATGTCAGGCTCTAATGCAGGCCTTTGCTCTGAACAACGACGCTGGGCAGTACCTAACTGGAGAATGGGAAGCCTCTCCTTCGATAATTTCCTCCTCTTCAGCTGAAGCTGTAATTAGAGTCTTGTTTGCCTTTGGGTAATTGGCTTCCCTCTTTGCTCTACTGCCTGATGCCATTCAGCAATCTCTCCAGCCCGACTGGTATCACATAGCAAACCTCCCTGCCCAGGACTACAGAGGGCTCTCGGTGCCCAGTCCCTCCCATGTTGGATCTCTCCAGTTCCCACTCAAGAAAACCTCAGTCTGCCTTGGGCTGTATTTATGATGAGAAGAGAAGAAAAAAGTCCTGTGTTAAGGTGTATGTATATCTGTGCACATATGCACAAATACATAGCTATGTGCACAGGTGTGATGGGTTGTAGGTGTGTGTTGTGTGTGTACACATTTCTGATGAGGTGGAATAAGGAAGAATCAAAACCCTAAATTTCTTGAGAAATCTGGGTGACATTCATGACCAATATTAAGACCAATGACCAAAGAGGATGATGACTTATTTATTGAAGGTAGGAATGCCAGTTAAGTTTCTAGCACATGGTAGAATGAATCTATGTGTCTATACATAACTGAATATGAAATTAGTTATGGATCACTGATATGAAGTTCATGAGACTATAATGGGAACATGTTCTCAATAGTTCCCAACTTGACAAGCCTGGTCAAACTGTCCTCTGCTCACACAAAATCTACAAGACAAACTGAGGCAGGTGATAAGCAGAGGTTAGCTATAAACCATGACAACACAGGTTAGTTAAAACCCATGACATCATAGGTACATTACTACATCTTGAAATAGTCTCTATTGATCTCACAGTGTTTGGTAACAACACTATTGTCTATCAATTGTCATTTTTCCAGCTCAGGAGAGCATCTCCAGAGAGTCCTGGCAGCCTTCCTGTAGTCTGAGGCCCAGTCCCAAGGGCCTGTATCAAGCAAGAATGGACCCTGAAGTGCCCTGAGATTTGGGAGAAGGATGTCTGCAGTTCTGACCCCACAGGGTCCTCACAGACTGTTGTCCGGATAGCACCCAAGTCACACTACTCATGTCTCTAGGTCTGAGTGATACCCTGCCTCCTCTGCAAACCTGCCCCCAACATTGCAAAACCCTGTTCTCACTGAATTCTGTTGATAGTCATTCGTCTAGGATAAACATAGTCTGTAAAACTATATTCAAAGCTAATCCATAATAGACTTAGGAAAAATTCTACACATTTGTCAAAACCGTATAAATGCTGAATTACAAACCCACAGATGCAGCTGACGTCATGAATCGGTGTGTAGGACTCGCTCAGTCTATAGCGTTTAAAAGCAAATCAGCAGATTTCACATATTATACCAAAAACTCACATGGAACTACTCTCCAAAAATGTGTTATACAAGGCAACAAACCCAGGGCACTAGCTGGCCCCTGCCTTCTCACCCCGGGTTCAGACTGCTCCCTAGTCCTCCCCTCTCCCTGTCCTTCTAGCTGAACATCATTGATCATTTCCACTTTTGTCCCTTTAGAGAAATATCCCTCTGTATACTGACCTTTGTGACACTCCAGAAAGGACCACAGGGAGGCCAAGTGGTACAGTGTTTTCAAGGAAAATGAAAAATGACAACATGATCCTCTCTGTGCTAAAACTTCCCGCCAGTTGAACAGGTGTGTGGAAAACGTGTCAGGACCTTGAGAGTTTGAAAGTGTCTATTTGATGAGCTACCCAGGACCCTGTCCTCTTCCTCATGTGTATTGTTTAACTGGCCCAGGTGTGCACAAGTCTCAAAAGATTGTAAGGCCTGTCTTTTCTCCTGCATTGTAAGTTTCCTGGGGCAGGAATTCTTTGTCCACATGCCATACAACATGGAGGTTTAGAAGACATACCAGGAATCAGGCAGATTCCTGCCTTGTTGACATGTGACGGTGGGCACTTGTCTAAAGCTCCTCTCTAAGCTTCCTCTTCTTCACCTGTACAATGAGGAGAAGGGATGCACTGTGGGCACACAGAGGCTGTGAAAGGGATATGGTGGAGAAAGCATCACATAGAGCAAGCAATAAAATAATGGTTAAAAAAAACGGTAGCCATAAAATAATTTCTCACTGTTTTTCTATTATGTTTGCATGTTCCCCATATAAAAAAATCAGATTTCTAAATAAATATTGCTTCAACCTAAATGAATCAGTAGCTGGATTTCAATTCAATCATACTGTAGTCTAAAGGAATCTTCTATTTAGGAAAATATCAGGGATAAAAATAGCAAAAATCAAACACTTACAGTCAACCTGAAAGTGTCAGAATGTTCTAAACACCTGACTCACTATAATTCAAACTATTCATGACCGCAGTTCCACAGTGAAAACTATAACCAGGATGTTGGGATAAACACAAAACCTCATGAGCATTTATGCGAACTCTCACATCACATGTACCCCCACTAACAGAGTCTCTTCAACATTAGAAAAGAATCCTGTGTAACATGGGTAGAGAGACATAACGGTCCGACACTTGTGGAAGAATTGGCATGAAGTGCCATTACAGAAACGACCTGGGATATTTTCTTTCCCAAGATAATTGTGCTTCGCAGTGCCATTAGAACAGGCCATTCTAAGTATTTTTGTAAGTTCAAGAGGGATTTTTTTGTCTTTGATTTAACTTCAATGTTTTTTTTTAACTTCAGCCCCCGCCTTTTCCCCAAAAGCCACTTTTTAAAATGTCTCCTGGATTTGTTCTACAGCCTATTAAACCACTTTCCTCTCTGATTTGGGATCTGAAGGCTTTTCCCTGAGACTTGCTGCAATCAGTCACAAATGGGAAGAAAAGATGGGAGGGAGAATTCTCGGATCCACAGAGGGACTGGGCGCCTGGAGCTGTATGTGGTTCTTTAACACAGCACTGCAGACGGGCTAAATGGCCTCCCTATTTGAAGATCTTTGATGCCTCTAAATGTCCTGATGAGAAGCTTAACTCCTCAAAACTCAAGGACACTTTCTTGAAGAAACAAAATTGGCTCTAATACTTAAATCCTTTGAACTTTCCCAGGCTTCTGAGAGGATGGGATAGGTGAACTAAAGACATTACATAATCTCGCTTCATCCAAAGCAACTTCCGTGAAATGGTCCAATTCTGTGCTTTAAATGGTGAAAAGAGATTTGGGGATATTACTGCGAGGTGCAGGATGATATTTTAGATAGATTTTCATTGTTGGAAGGATTCCAGAAGACCTTGTTCAAGCTCATCATTTAATGGGTCATGTGACCTGCTGAAGCTCACAGAAGAGCTTATTAAGTGGGCTGACACACATGGCTGTGGCACACCATGCCCGCTGCCTGGTAAGCACTCAGTAAATCTCAGCTGCTGACGTGGATGAAATTGCTGCTACCACAACAGAGGTTTCCCTACTCCCAGTTCAATGTTGTCTTTGTGAGATGCGCAAAGAAACTCTACGAAGCTGACCTTATGGACCCCAGCAAGTTTTTGGCATAAGGAAAATTATTTCTCTCATAACTAAGCAAGTCTAAACCTACAGAAGGTTAAGTGTTATGTCTTTGGTACATAATTCCCATGACACTCATATCACTCCAGAGCCTAATATGGAGATGGCTTGGTAGGAAAAGACTGCCCCTATTTCTTGACCTTTCTGACCCTTCAGTGTTCAACCAATCATAGCGCTAAGGACACAGGCAGCTAACATACTGTGCATAAGGAATTGTGTCCAGGCTTTGGGAAACCCTGATCTCAGTCTCCAAGTGGACCAATGGCCCAAAAAACATAAAGTGGCTTAAACATGGAAAAGAATAATCTGA
The DNA here is from genome assembly GCA_001685095.1 of Ellobius talpinus. Taxonomy (NCBI): domain Eukaryota; kingdom Metazoa; phylum Chordata; class Mammalia; order Rodentia; family Cricetidae; genus Ellobius; species Ellobius talpinus. Next base: position 14,231 of record LOJH01011914.1, read on the forward strand.
CCAAAAGGAGCAACATGAAGGTACAAGCAGAAAGAAAAGGACCAGGTTTGTGTGTGAGATTATACAAAAAGTAGAAACTCACAGAGGGGCTAGGAACCTATATGTCACAAATAAAACTATAAGCTTATTTTCCTTTTTCTTTTCTTTTTTTTTGTTTGTTTGTTTGGTTGGTTTTTGTTGTTGTTATTTTGCTTTTCCAGACAGTTTCTCTGTTTAACAGCCCTGGCTGTCCTGGAACTCACTTTGTAGACCGGGCTGGCCTCAAACCCACAGAGATCCACCTTCCTCTGCCTCCCAAGTGCTGGGATTAAAGGTGTGTACCACCACTGCCTGACTTTATAAAACTCTTAACAAAAATATATACAAATATATTTTCGACTTTGTGATTGAGAAAAAATTTCTGAAGCCTGAAATAAAGATATTTGGCTATTAAAATGACTGATGAAGTATTAATTTCTTTTTCCAAAAACTGTTCCTTAAAATGATGAGAATCATTAGAGATTGGATATTTTTTAAGCCAGGAAAACAAGAGTGTGAAAAATAGATAAAATATACCAGGATCAGTAAGAGAAATACAAGTCTTAGCTGTGTATGCGAAATGCTCACCATAGGTGCATGTGTTTAAATTCTTGGTCCCCAGTTGGTGGTCCTGTTTTGGAAGATGGTGGGAACTTTTAAAGGTAGGGCTCTGCTTGAGGATGTGGGTCACTTGGTTTCCATGGTTTTATCTCACTCTCTACAGAAGAAATGTGATGAAGCCCTCCTCACCCTCCTGCCTGAGCCTTCCCCATCATGACGGACTGTAGCAAGAATAAACTCCTGCTCACTGAGGTTGTTTCTTGTTAGCTATTTTTATCACAGTGAAAAGTAACTAATAGTGCAACCATGAACCCAGTAAGAAAACGGACACGATTTGTAAAGAGGCGTTCAAGTTACAGGTAGCAAAGAAACATCAGGCAAGATGGCTAACAGCGCTGGTGACCAGGGGAACATACACAGAGAGAATGAGGACATATCTGAAGGCCGTCTTATTGGCAAAGACTAGACATGGGCTAATACTAGGTGAAGAAGAGTATATGGATCCATGGGATGTCTCCTGGGTTGCTGGTGAGAATATACATTGATGCGGCCGCCTTTGGCTAATAGTTTGGCATCATGTGCTAAAGTGAAATATTCAGATCCCCAAAGACCAAGAGAGTCTTCAGGTAATTATTACTCATAAAGACATTCTTCAGTATTTAGAAAACAGTTGAGTTAAGACTATCCACACCAGAAAAGCTTACAAGAGAAAAATTAACAACAAATGTTGAAAGTCCAATGCTTAAAATGGATGCATGAGTGAATAAATTGATTTCTTCATACAACGACTCTTCCCAGTCATCAAAACAATGAACTTCAGCAGCCTATGAAATGGATGGATCTTAAAGTATTAAATGGAAAAGTTTCCCAACTACCAATAGTTCAAAAGTTCAAATGACCAGAACACTAGTAATAGCTACAGACTCAATACAACTGCATTAAGAAAGAAAGCAGAAAGATTCAGGAATCTGGCTGCTCCCTAGGAAGGGGGGGGATGTGATTTTAGATAAACAACTACTAATATTTTATATTTTTCTGGGAGTAGGGTGTGTATGGGTGCTAATGAGTATGTAGTGGGGTAGTGGATATAGTCCTGAATGAATTATGTGTTGTTTACATGAACATGGGCACATCTAGGACCCAGCACCTCAGAAACAGGAATGACAATATTTTCTCTGTGTCAGGCTCTAGAAAATTGCCATAGCCTTCATCTTGTCCATCTGCAGATGCTGACAGTGTGTCCAGAAAAGGTGCACCGAAGCTTACAACCTGAGGCTGATTACCTACAGAGACCACTGCCAAGATTAGCCAGCCTGTCCTCCATAAGCTCTATTCAATAAACCCACCTCCTGGTTCAGATGGATATAGATAGTAAACACACTGAGCTTCTGGGCTGCTAGTGAGTCCCTGTCAGAGAGCACAGCAATAGAGCCCTGCTGTTCTGTGCATGTATTTGTGTGTCTGTCCTTTCTTTGTTCCACATTGCCCCAGTTATGTCAATCTCTAAGCTATACAGGTCATAGCCATATAAAGCAATAAAATAATATAAAATAAAGCAAACCTTGCAACCATCAATGGAATAAAAACCCACTGCTCTTCCAGTTGAGTACAAGTAAGGAACTTACTTCCCGTTTTTTGTTTGTTTGTTTTTGTTGTTGGTGGTGGGTTTTTTGTTGTTTGTTTGTTTGTTTGGGATACTAACCACTGGCCATGCTGTGTTTTTCTGCAATGTCCAAGAGCAAGCATTCAAGAGCTGGTGTCACTAGCCCCTAAGCAGACAGTGCACATAAAGAGAGATTCTCCTTCAGAACTTCATTTCATCAGGACAAGAGTTGCACGAAGAAGGCTAAAAGGAACGACTGATTGCCACACGAGGCAAGCTCTGCTTGGCCGGAGCTGCGTCTCTCTGCCTCTTCCTTCTCCTCTCAGGCTTCTGGGGCTGCGCTTTACCTTGTACAGGGGCCCATGCCCTCTATCAGGATCCCGATGAGGACTGACATCATGCACAATCATGCACACCCCAAATCCTTCCCTAGACTTTTAGAACTTGCATGTTTGGTCCAGGATGCTGCCATTTAAAGCAGGCTCTTGGCTGTGTCTAAGCTGTGGAGAATCTCTCTCAGAGCCCAAGCACCTTGTTTTGTTCTCTCTGTGAATCCACAGTGCACTTCTGAACATATTTAACTTTCTACTGTTCTGCTTCCCTTCAATCCTGGTCCACCTGTATAGCCCCGGGAAAAGAACAAGGGAAGAGGACAAGATGGGGGAGGCCAGCTGCTGTTTCATCTGGCATGGTGACACGCCACAGACATGTGCATCTAAACTCCCTTCTTTGGCAAAATCCCCAGGTGGAGGAAGCTGTTTTAAATAATTTTTAAAGGAAATGCCAAAGGCAGACTTTCATCTCTGTCCTAAGAGAGTATCTGTGACATGGGCTCAGATGTCATTTGGGAGAGACGGAATGAGCTGCTTTGCTAAACCTAGAGCCATAAGGCATCTCTAATGGTGATTTTAAGTTGCCACCTTTTAAAGTGGAGACCAAAGGAAGATGAAACCATAGACGCTAAAGCAAGTGGTTTCGTCTTCTGTGCACATGGGACGTGAGGACACGGTGTGCAGAGTTGGGATGATTGTACCCCCAGGACAGTCCTACACCTGACCTACAGCAGGGATTGGAACAAGTGTTGCACGGCACCAAACTGAATTTCATGAGCCATTAGGAGGACGTGCTAGAGAAGGGATGGTGGATGTACCTGCCACGACAGGAGGGAATAGGAAGGCTAGGGGACTCCAGGCAGAACACAAAGAGCGGAAGTATGTAAGTATGTGTAGGGAAGATGGGAAAGGAGGCCTGCCATACGGCTAGAGTCTGGCTAGGTGTGGGGTGGAATCCCCCCGACACACACACATGCACATACATTTTCCTCTTGGCTAAAGTCTGATGCCAGCATGCTACTCAGACTGTCTGCTGCAGACGAGCTGCAGACTCATGCCTCTGCGAGCCCCCGCCCCCCTCCCCGCCCATATCTATCAGAGTGTGAAAGGCAACATTTGGAACAGGGGTGGCCGGGGAACAGTGAAAGAGAGCAATGTCCTTCAGGATGACTGTTAAGACATGGTTTCAAGTGGAAAGGGAAGCATGTTCCACAAAAATAAATGTAAAAACGAAACATGGTCAAGTAGGAAAAGATGATGGATTTTAATTTTCAAATGATGTGTGTTCTGAATCCAGTTCTAAAACTTAGTAGCGGTAGGAGGCAGAGGCAGTCTCCTTGCGTGTCCTTCCCAACCTACATTCCCTCCAATGAGGTAGGCAATGTGGCTTTAGCCAGCACACTGGGGGTGGAATAGGCAAGTGTCACTGCAGGCTAAGATGGTTCCTTGTCATTCTGCCTGTCCTTCTGTCACCTTCCTGCTATGTATGATGTATCAGGCACCAAGTGACCTAACTTTCATGGGGACAAAAGGCCTGTGACCTTCATCAGAGAGATACAGCTTCACAATGTTCAACCCACTGGGATTTGGGGAGAGACTTGTTACCCCAGAACCACATTGCTCAAAACCCTAAAATACCAATAGTGTATCCTTTGGTCTCATTATCACATAAATGTCCCAATTTTCTAGGCTTCAGATAACCCAAATGTAAGTCAAGGATGATAATGCATAAATCAAGTTATAAGAATATGATGTAAAATTCTTGTTCTAAGCAGTACGTGATGCTTAACTGACTTTTAAAGCACAGATTGTGTGTGTGTGTGTGTGTAGATGGTGGATTTATGTGTATGTAGCACATGTGTGCAGGTACCTTTGGGGCCCCCTGGAGCTGGAGTTATAGGTGCTGGTGAGCCACCTGACATGGGTGCTGGGAGTCAAACCTGGGTCCTCTGGAAGAGCAGGAAGCCTCTTGATTGCTGCATCATCTCTCCAGCCTCTATAGCTGGCATTCCCTTGCTATGACTCTCCAGTAGGATGTTGTTGGCACTGTTGTTATGCTAGGGTTATTGCAATCATACAATAGACACAGCAGATACTTTTTAATAAGGAGCTAGCCCATCTTGGGATGTGTGTGTGTGTGTGTGCGTGCATGTGCACACACTCACACACCATTTTGTCTCTAAAGAAACTGAAGCTCAGAAAGGCAGTTCATTCAAAACAACACAGCAAGTAAGCAAATCCGGCCAGGACCCAGAGACAAGGGTGTTTTAGACCAAAGTCTCTTATGCTCAGTGATAGTCCCAGCCACATTTTTCCGACATGAAACTGGAGGTTCAGAGGTATTCCTAACTTCAGTAAGAACATTTTAACAGCTAAGGGAGAGACCTTCTGCCTTGCCAAGGCTATAGTGGAGTGACAATTAGGAAGTGCCTGTGACGTTGGGCACAAAAGTTCCTACTTCTTCCTATACCCCCAACAGTCACCTAGCCAGTGTGCATTGTGACTTGAGAACATGGCAGCTGGAGACACTTGGCAAAGGACAGCGATGGGACTCAGAGGCAGCTGCCCCACAGTGGACAACCAGGTGTCTTGTGTTCTCCATTCTGCCTCTCCAGGAGTTCCCAGTGAGAAGACCCAAAGACTGAAGCTTACAACCTCTGACGCATCTGCTCCCTGCCTCTCCCTCCACTGTTTGGGAGAAGGCAGCAGTGTGGATACTCAAGCAGCTTACACTGACCAGATGGGGCATGTGACCAGCCCTAGAGTCAATGACGGCCTGCCTGAGAGGTTAGCTGCCCTGTCAGAGCCATTCCACGGGCACAGATGGCTGGCTTTCCCACAGACCCTTGTAAGTTGTCCAGGTGGATCTGATCACTTCTCCTCCCTTCACACCCTCAGGCGAGTCTGAACTTGTGTAGAAGAAAATGCAAATCAGTTTCCTGGGTCCTCCTGCTGTAGTAAAGCACTAATAGGAAGACAGTCATGCACAGCGACCATAGCTATGGGACTCCTCCCTCCTCAAGCCCAGAGTGACAAGCCTTATGATGCTACCTAGTCTATATAACAGCTCAGTAGGTCCTGGCAGAGCAGTCCTGCTTTACAGATGAGGAGATTAAGTTCACCAAAATTAAGTGAGTTACTCAAAGACATAGGTAAAGTAAATTGAGGCTAATGGAGATTCATTCAATCTCCATAGAACAAAGTAGAGGGGGTCTTATGTGTGTACTTTAAAGGAATCTTAAGGGACAATAAAGGGCAGTAAGGGATCTGAATATGATCCAAGAATGTTATATTCAGGTATGAAAATGCAACGATAAAGCTTATTTTGCACAATTGATGTATGTTCTTAAAGGGGCGGAGTCCTCTGTAGTGAACCATCCAAGAGAATGGCTGCCAAGTGTCCCAAGTGTCCCAAACTATGTGGCTATGTGATGTGAGGCAAAAAAAAGTCAGGGCAGAAGTTGGGATAATGCCAGAAGAAGGAAAGATACCCACAACTCTAACCCTGCTTGGTCTGACCCTGCACCGAGTCCTTTAAAGGGCTTGCCCACATTAGTACATTATAAGACCAAGTTTTAAGACAGGTATTATTTTTATTATTCCCTACTAACAACTAAGCTTACGGAGGACCAGAGAGGTTAAGAAAAGCACCACAGTCACACAGCTGAGAAGTGAATGAGCCAGAATGAAGCTGTGGTCTAAGTGTGACCCATGAGCCGGCGCTGTCCTCCTGCAATCTGTCAGTCCTCCACAGGACCCAATAATGAAATGTGTCAAATCTCAGCAAAAGGCTTTAAAACCTTCCAACTCCTCTGCTTGGTGGCCACACAAATGCTCCAGACGGCAGGTACAAGCTAATGCCACTGACAATACTCAAGGCGATTTTGCACATCTGGCAGTTAAATGAGTGAAGCTCAAAGCAAATCACATCCCCAAGGCATAGGACACTCCATAGGGTGAATAACGGGGAGTTCATTACAGCTCAACTGGCAGAGAATAAAATTCACCATATTTAGGGCTTAAAAGAGAGACGCTCACCAAAGAGCAATGGACCCCAGGAAGCCCCCATGAATTCACACTTGATTCATTTTGAACTTGAGAACATGAGACGCCTGGAAGGCAAAGCTTCCCTCCTGACTTCCTTTGTTAATAGGGTTCACTTAGTTGATGCAGCCTGGGAGAAGCATTGCCAGAAGACTTGGTGTAAGAACCCACTGTTTTCATTTGTGAGCTGAGGATGGATGGACTAACCATTCTTTGTATACTCCAGAAAATGGATCCTGCAAAGGGCACTTGGTTTTTGAAGGTAAGTCTTTTATAACTGTGTGAGGCTCCAGGGCTGGCCCCTCTGACACTTGGCATTAATCAGAGCATTTTGACTGAATTTAAACCTTACATGCACAGCAGGATAGGTGAGCAGCGATCTAGGCTGCCTTGTGATTCTCTGAACCCTTAGGGGACTCCACCTGGCCCGGGAGATGAGGCTTCTGTAAAGAAACTAGCCTCCTTCCACAAGGCTGCTGCAATGGATGCCATGTGCCAAGATTAGGCTCTTGCTGGCACTCCACCTGTGCTCTGTGCTGAGAAGGCCCCAGACAGTGATGGAAGCTCTGAACCGGCAGGAAAGCCAAGTAGTCCACTCTCAACTGCCCCTGCAGAGCTGTCTATGAAGAGTGAGTGCCATTCTTACCATGTCTCTCAGCCTGGATTCAAGTTCTCTCCACGGTGATACACCCCTCCCCAAAGTCCTGCTAGGATCTGCCAGGACAGGAAGGGTTAGGCATATCTCAAAACCTTCAGAGCAAGGACAACTCACACATTTGGATATGGAGGTAGAGTTTTTCAAAACATGGGAGTCTCCCTTTGAAAAGCCAGTGACAGATGAGAAACAACTATGAGACCCCATCTCCCTTCACTGCATAAGCGATATGTGTCTTGTTTTACTCTGTGGCCATACATCTGTCTAAATGTTGGGAAGCGATGGACACGCAGGAACATGCTTTCTTCTAATCTTCCCGCAACTCCAGGCAGGCTGTTGGAAGAACGATTGTGCACGTACCTTGTTAGCCAGACACTGGGGAGGAAATCAAGTTTACAGTGAAGTGGTTCCTGAATAGTTCTGTGATTATGAGATCATTTGCATAAATGTTCAAGCTTTGGTCCCTTAATAAATTCCAGCTGGGTAACAGCTGACCCTCCATATTCGAAGGCCTCTTGTCTCTTTCACGGTTCGCTTCTGGTTTTAGAATAGACATCAGTGTGTGGACAGAGGACTTGAAAACCAGAAAGGGCTGGTCTTAGGGCATAGAAAACAATGCTGACCTCCAAAGTTTTGGTTTTTGTTGTTGTTTGTTGTTATTTTTCTTCACAGAAGGAAGAATGAAGCAGGGTTTCTGGACAGACAACACATTTATGTGAAGCAGAATGTAAGATTGGTTTAGTGTGACCCAGAAATGTTGCTGGAGAAGACATGGAGGATGAGAGTGAATGTCTGTCCCTCACTCTATCATCTCTGGAAGGACCACCTGAGTCACCAGCTACAAAACAAGGGAGCCCCCGTCCCTTCACAGTGCCTGTTAGATAACGTGATGGAACAGAATCAAAGACCGCAACTTTGTCCAAATCTTCTATTCTTCCTTGATCTCCCCAAATTATCATTAAAGAAAAAGGCAAAGGGCAGTTACATGAGACACAGTCATTTGAGAGATATAGTAAAGAAGAGTGTGTGTGTGTGTGTGTGTGTGTGTGTGCAAATGGTTTCCATTCCTAAATCCCAGGAGCAAACATGAGAAGTTGGAAGCTATAGCACCCCCTCCAAGAAGGAACTGTTCAGGGTCTGAAGGACCCTTTTTTTTTTAATGTGACATCTTTCATGTTTCAAATTTGATTGTGTAGATGCCTTACCTATTCAAGAATAATTTGCACTTCTAAAAGCTCAAAAATGCTGCTAATTCCTACTTAATCAGGCTCACTGGGATGGGCCCAGAAATTTGCATTTCAACAAGCTCTCCAGTTTATTCTGACACACTCAAGATCTGGAGAACTGCTCAGCTAAAGGTTCTTTCTATTTAAAGAGACATTGCCCACCTCCCTCCAAGTAAAAGACAGCAGTAACAGATGATACAAGGAAAACTGGCACTAGGCGGATAATGCCAAACTTCTCAACTCATTAAATCATCTCAAGAAAAATGAGCAATACAGCTTAAGCTTCCTTAAAAATCAATGCAGATTCTAATATCTAAACTGTTCACTGCTTTTTACACCTGTGGAGGAAGAAGCCTGCTAGCAAAGAGGCACTATAGTGCTTTAATGCCTGACAGCTTTGCTCTCCAGCCCCAGCTTCCCACAGAGGGCCCACCCAGCAGGAGGCCCCATGCTCACCTTGCTTTTTGAAGAGGTTGCTCTGCACGATCTCATTCATTGACTGAACCTTCTGCTTCTGCAGCTTCACGGGGGGGATACAGGTATAGAACTCATACAGGAGCTGGCTGAAGACAAGAAAAATAGGATTGGCAGAGATTAGACCCAAGCCACACACCTCATGTCACTGAGGTGCCAACTTGGGTGGTTAGAGCCCTAGGGCCAGAATTGGCATCGCTGAGCCTTCTTTGTACCTCCAAATCCTGGCAGAGAACCAGGTGGACAGTGAACCTTCAGTGAACATGCTGATGTTAGCATTGAATAGTAATAGCACCCAAACAGATGTGAAAAATCTGAAAACACCACCATTAGCCCTGAGCCTTACTGTGTGGCAGATGTGTGCTTTACACAAACATTTACCCTGTGTCACAAACTTTCAAACACCATGATGTTAGGAAAAGGTATCCCAATGTTTAGATTTTACCTATTTATTACTTGGGGAGGGAGGTTGAGGCAGGTTCTCTTCATGTAGTGAAGGCTGGCTGTGAACCCATGATTATTCTATTTCAGCATGTGTGCTGAGATTACTGGGGAGGACACTATATCAGGCTGACAAGTGTGGAGAACTGAGGCTAGAAAGGTCAGCTAACTTTCCCAAGGTCACACCAGTAAGGCAGCAAAGAAACAAGCATTGAAATCCAGGTTCTGAAATTTTTTTTCACAAAGTCTGACACATTACTTTGAGGCAGGACCAAGGTCCTCCCCGCTATATATAGGCTGAGCAAGGTATCCCTCCAAAAAGAATAAGCTCCAAAATGCCAGTTCAAGCACTAGGGATAAATCCTGGCTCCACTGACTGCCCAAGCCACACAATTGTCACCCACATTCAATGGGCCTAGTTTGGTCCTATGCAGGTTCCCTCACTATCAGTCCAGAGTCAGTGAGCTTTCACTAGCTCAGGTCAGCTGTTTCTGTGGGCATCACCATCATGGTCTTGACCCCTTTGCTCATATTATTGCTCCTCCCTCTCTTGAACTGGTCTCCAGAAACTCGGCCCAATGCTTAGCTGTGGATCTCTGCATCTGCTTTTATCAGTTGCTGGATGAAGGTTCTATGATGACAATTAAGATAGTCATCAATCTGATTACAGGGGAAGGACAGTTTAGGCATCCTTTCCTCTATTGCTTAGGGTCTTAACTGGGATCATTTGATGGATTCCTGAGAAATTCCCTGGTATCATGTTTCTTGCCAGCCCCACAATGGCTCCCTCAATTAAGATATCTCTTTCCTTACTCTCCCTCTCTGTCCTTCTCCCATCACAACCATCCTGTTCCCTCATGTTCTTCTCCTCCCCTTCTGCCCTCCCTTCACCCCCAACTCCCAATTTTCTCAGGAGTTCTTGTCTAAGTCTTCTTCCCAGGGGGATCCATGTATGTCTCTCTTGGGGGTCTCCTTGTTACCTAGCTTCTCTGGGGTTGTGGATTTTATAGGCTCGTTATCCTTTACCTTATGTCTAATATCTACTTATGAATGACTACATACTATGTCTTTCTGTGTCTGAGTTACCTCATTCAGGATGGCTTTTTCTAGTTCCTTCCATTTGCCTGCAAATTTCAAGATATCATTGTTTATACCGTTGAGTAGTACTCCTTTGTGTAAATGTACTACATTTTCTTGATCCATTCCTCAGCTGAGGAGCACCTAGGTTGTTTCCAGGTTCTGGCCATTACAAGTAATGCTACTATGAACACAGTTGAGTCAATGTCCTTGTGGTATGAGCATGTATCTTTTGGGTATATGCCCAAGGGTGGTATTGCTGGGTCTTGAGGTAGATTGATTCACAATTTTCTGAAAAACTGCCATACTGATTTCTAAAGTGGCTATACAAGTTTGCACTCCCATTAGCAATGGAGGAGTGTTCCCCTTACTCCTTATCCTCTCCAGCATAAGCTATCATTGGTGTTTTTGATCTTAGCCATTACAACAGGTATAAGATGGCATCTCAGAGTTGTTTTGATTTATATTTCTCTGATGGTTAAGGATGTTGAGCAAGTCCTTAACTGTCTCTTAGCCAATTTTAGTTCTTCTGTTGAGAGTTCTGTTTAGTTCTATATGCCATTTTTTATTGGACTATTGATTATTTTGAGGTCTTGTTTCTAGAGTTCTTTGTATATTTTGGAGATCAGTCCTCTGTCCAATGCAGGGTAAGTGAAGATATTTTCTCATTATGTAGGCTGCTGTTTTGTCTTGTTGACTGTGTTCTTTGCCTTACAAAAGCTTCTCATTTTCTGGAGGTCCCATTTATTAATTGGTGATCTCAGTGTCTGTGCTACTGGGGTTATATTTAGGAAGTGGTCTCCTGTGCCCATGCATTCAAGGTTACTTCACCCTTTCTCTTCAGTGAGGTTCAGTGTGGCTGTATTTATGTTGAGGTCTTTGATCCATTTGGACTTGAGTTTTGGGCATGGGATAGATATGGATTTATTTGCATTCATCTACATGTCGATATCCAATTATGTCAACAAACACTATTTGTTGAAGATGCTTTCTTTTTTCCATTATATAATTTTAGCTTCTTTGTCAA
>LOJH01011915.1:3560-25297 GCA_001685095.1 Ellobius talpinus
GTGTGTGTGTGTGTGTGTGTGTGTGTGTGTTTGTGGATGTTCTATGGAATCAACAGTGGACTAAAGGTGGTAGGTACCATATTAACTGCAACTTCAAATTTTGTAACAGCTTATTTTAAATTTGTGGAGAAGTGCGTAGGACCTAGAGTAGTCAAAACAACTTTGAAAAGAAGCACAAAATTGGAAAACACATATGCCTGGTTTCAATATTATTATAAAGCACGAGAATCAAGGTAGTGTCATATTTTCATAAATATAGACACAGGTGAACACAGAAGAAAACACACAGTTGAGAAGTGAGCAAGCACATGCATACCTAATTTATTTTTAGTTAATGTTCCAAGCCACTTCCCTGGGAAAAGATAGTATTTTCAACAAACAACGGTGAAACAAATAAATGTCCCTACAGAATAACTAACAGTGTCTATTGGGGCACTTATTTTATACTATGTGTGGAATGTTTCTTGAAATCAATTAAAACTTAAAAGTAAAAAATAAAATGATTGAGGAAAATGACTTACAGTAGACAGATGAACAGAAAAGAATGACAAATGATTCTTGTTGAAATGAGTCATTTTCATAAAAACACAATGATAGCTAAGAAAATAAAATATTTATCAACTTACCTCTTGTTAAACACATGACCATAATCAGTAAAATTTCCTAGAGCTAAATAATAATATGAAAAAAATCAACTAAAAACTGACAAACCCCTCTAACAGATATTTTACAAATCAAATGTGATATACAGATAAATATATCAATTGTTTCACACTGAGGAAAGAGCCCCAGCCACTATAGCATTTCCACTATGACATCTCACAATAAGAATCCTAGTTCTAGGGCCTGAAAAGACATTGGACAACTTGACTTTCTACATTGCTGTTTCAAACATAAAGTAATAAGTCTAGCTATGTTGAAAACCATTTAGTAACTTCATATAAACAGACTTCCTCAATACTTGGTTGATCCAACTCAAGACATTGATCTAAAAGGATTGAAAATGCCCATCTAAATCAGAATTTATTCACAACTATTCACACGAGCTTCAATTGTAGCCAAAGACTGGAAATAACACAGACATTGAAGTGAAGCAATAAATGCATTGTTCTCCATCCATGTTGTATTGTGCCTTGTGTTCATTATTGGGTCCTTATTAGGCAAAAGGGATTGACAGCAAAAACTGTCAAAGAGCTTTTTTATTATGATGGACATGTCCTATTTTGTGACTGCAGTAGTGTTTCTGTGATTCTACACCTTTAATAAACTCATGAAACAATATGCTGCATGTTGTATACTTTTATGTAAATTGTTCCTCAATACAGCAGCTTGGGAAAAATAGGGATATGGATATCTTTCCACACATGCTCTTTTTACCTGCACCAGTTAACAGTACTACGAGGAAGACCAGCACTGGTTGTAAAGCAGATGTGGATCACGCACTCTTTCCTAGAAGGAAGCTTTAATGTTGACTGGAGTCAGTTTTCTTTTATAGTATTTGACTAAATTCCGGCTTCATTTTTAAAGAGGGATCAAGACAAAATAAAGCCAGCTCTTAAGAGTCCCCTGCAGACTGCCCAGTGGCCATCCTCCTGCAGTCACCAAGCCTTGCCTCTGCAGGTGCCTGCTCACTCAAGCTGTCTCTTTTTTGTATGCAAGGATACATCTCCTGCTATTATTATTTTTTTTTCTGTTTTGCTTTGTTAAAACAAAGCACCTCCATCTGGACGTTCATCAGAGACTCTTTTCTGCCTCTTGCTGATCCAAGCCTCCAATTTACAATGACAAAAATTCTGCCAAGAACTCAAGGGAAACAAAGTTCTGGATAGGGTAAACTCTGAGTCATTCTTCAGGACTGCGGCACCACGTTCCCTTTTGCCTTTCTCCCCAAAATGACTGCACTCCATTCAGTGCTCTCCTGACTGAGTCCTGTGTCAGCAACTTCCTGCAGCTGCCAGAGCAGCTGCCTTTCTACCTCCCTCTCGCTGGTGGCTCTCATCACAAACTTCTCTCCAGTCTCTGCCCTTGACTCAACGTGGTGTCTTTCTAGAGAGCCTCGACTCGACTTCCCAGGTCTTGAAGGAAGATGGCTCCACAGGGATAACTCTCGATAAGGATGGTTTTCTAACAATCTATGCTAGAAAAAGGTTTTTACTTGGAATAGTTTAGCTTCAAATATGAGAATGTGCAAGTACACTAATAAGGCTCATTAACATACAGTCATTAATTAGTTCAACAACGACTGGGTGCCGATCTGCCCCGTTCTTCCAATAGGCTGCTTTGCCTCTTTCCAGCTCCATTTAGACGTGTGATCAGAAGTCTAACTGATACTCTAATGTTCCCCTTCCCCAAACAGTGGACTCTACTTAGGTTTCTGTTTCAGGACAAGAACACCAGGTCACAGCAGGATGTGCTTTCTAAGGGATTCTGAGCAGTGTGAAAAGGTCACTCGGTCCCCTCCCTCTCATGCCATCCTGAATGACTGTAATTTTTGCTTTGTTCTTTAAATTGTTTTCCCAAACTGCTCTACTCAGCTTTTAAGTTCCACATCCCACTAATTTGGGGGAAAATCATAAACCACATTGCTTAGAACAAAATGACCTCCAGGTTTTCCCCTGTCAAAACAAGACTAAATCCCTTCCTTATATAACTCTGAAAGCCATATTATATAATTAAGGACATTTAACTTTCTTGAATTATAAAGTATAGAATATTAATAATATGAGTACCAATAAGAAATCTAGACTCCTGATCGCAAAGCTAGAGCACGAGTGCCATTTGAGCTGTTTATAAATTGTGGCATCAGCGCATAAAATAAAAAAGTATTTCAACCTCTCACTAGTTTCTTTCCTTATAAGGTAAGTTTGTCGATACTTATCATTCTCACAGAGGTAAAATTTATATAATCTATTTTTAAGAAAGTAAATAGAAATCCATTAAACACTATGCAAGCTAGGAGGTATTATTAGTAATGGCAAAATACTGAAGAACCTACTCTTCATTAGTTTATCTATACTCATTCACAGTCTCTCTTTGCATAAGACAGAGTAATATAAAATGGTGAGTTCATTATCCTAAATGTGCTCGTTTACATCTCATTGGTAGTTGCTCAAGCTATTCTCATTTTCACTCATTGTGTCTACGCTGTGCTAAGACCATTCTGCCTTTCTTGTCTCTTTGCTTTTATTGTGAAATTGAAGATTCTCCTTATCCCGGATTGTCTGGGCCCAAGTATCGTTTTTATACTTCCTTTCCAATTTCTCCTTTTACCTGCCTACTTGACCCCTTCAGAGCCTCTAATTATAACCCCAATTTACAATAGAGAAATGAAATATTCAGCAACTTTTTCTGTGCATACGTTAAAGGCAAAGCAGGTCCACAATTCTCAGATTTCTCATGAACCAATTATATGTGAACAATAGGACTAATTCTAATGCTAGTCTGCTTCAAGAACTGGCAGGCAAGATACATCTCAAAATGATCCAAACATCTCTATGGATAAAATATTACAGAAAATCTTTAGGCATATGCATTTCATTCTCCATGATACCCTCCAAAATTATTTAGGAAATTTTGCTGAATTCATTCAACTTTAATAGAATAAAGAAGAGATGCTCTTGCTGAGTGGGATAAGACTGAGGGTTAAAAGTGATCTGACTGATGCTGCATTCAAGCCTAGACTTGTCAATGTCATTCTCAACAACTTGGTGGCTAGCTCTAACCTAGTGGATTCAAGGTTTGTGTTCTTCCACATTTATTCAGCATTTCTGGTAATAAATCACATGAGCCACTGCTAACACACTTCTGGGACTTTGGGACAGCCAGGGTTCAAGCTATAATTGTGTGCTTCAGCCCAGTATTCTGTTGTTATATTTTACAGACACATGCTAGCAGGTGAACATAAGGTATGTTTTTTTTTGACAGCCTATGGTAAAATCCTCAAGGCACAGTGGGAAGAATGCACCTCCCATTCTACCTTTTTCATAAATAATTGGCTATTTTAAATTTGTTCTTGAACTTAATATTAAACCTATTCTTTCTGTTTACTAGGCTTTGACGTGGCAGAGAAATATACAAAGTATGATTTATCTGCCCTATATTTTCCTAATGCATAATGCCCAGATAATCTGATACAATATTCATATCATGGTTGAGCTCAAGTATTTATGAAAAGCTTCTCTCAAAGGAGATTTCAACATATTACTTACTCTTTATTTATTATGAAAACATAATATAGGGTTTTTTGGTTTTGCTTTGTTTTTTTTGTTTTTGTTTGTCACTTGCTTTTGAGAAAGGGTTTCTCTATGTAATTTTGGAGCCTGTCCTGGAACTTACTCTGTAGACCAGATCAACCACAAATTCACAGAGATCTGCCTGCCTCTGCCTCCTGAGTGCTGAGCTTAAATGTGTGATCCACCACAGCCTGGCTATAGTAGGTATTTTTATAAAGATGCTTGAATTATATTTAAAATATCCATAGATCTGGAGTCTGCAGTGCATAGAGGACAAGCACATTTATAAATTTGTATCAAAGCAAACCATGGTGCTACTTACATGAAATTGGAGGCAGGAGGATCAGAAAATCAAGGATATCTTAATCCACATGCCAGTTTTAGGACAGCATAACCTACATGAGTCACTGTTTCAAAGAAAGAATAAAGAATGAAGAAAATATTATACCATAAAATTAACACATATACACAGAAGATTTTAATAGTTTGCTGAAAATTAAGAAAATCATGGTCCTTTACCTTGAGCAAATGGTACATGAAATTGTGGATTCTGCCCCTCTTCTACTGGTGTTTAATTTTCATATAACTTCCATCCTGATCACCATAGCATAGGCAGGGATTTATGCATATGGTAACTGTAAGTCATATTATTCATGATGATTTTCATATTCCAATGATTAATTAGTAGTACTATAGGGAAACTTCAATGTTTAATTAATAAGAGAAATTTAAAAGTTCTTAATTGGGCATAGAAAAAAATCATCTCTTCTAAATTTATTATACAGAATTCGGGGTTTTAAAAAAACTGTAATACTATGTAACACATGTGGCTGTCAAAAGCTACTTGATTTTCTTATTGATTTAGGTTGCAAAGAATAAGCCTTCTGCTACACATGGGTGATGAATAGTTGAATATCAACATCTTTTTGCATTTACATAAGTAAAATTCCTTTCTGGCCTTAAATAGGTCAGTAAAATCAAAACTTCATTCAACACCATCTTCCAATACTAACTTGTTAATAAACTGCAGAATCATTCAGTGTTCTTTGCATCCTCATTGGCCAACCAGCACGGGAAGGCCCCCTCTTTGGAATCTTCTCCTTTGGAAGGTCCTAGGGTGACTGTGAATGTTTAGTATCACAGATGTTATCCCTCCACATAAATCATCAGTGAATCCTTCCAGTGAGAAAGATTTCAAGGCCCCTGGTATCCTCTCGGTGTCAGAAAGTAACGGATACCGGTGTATCTCCCTGGAAGAGTACACAGTCATTTGCCACTGTTTCTCCCACATGTGCACCTGATTATTTAGTGGAGTGTAATCTGCATGTGCCTCTGTGTGTGCATTCACTGGTTAGGCTGTTGGAAGGTAAGAAGACTATTTGAAAGCCCAATCATAGCAAATTTAGTATGAAATATATTAAGCATCTTCTTGACTTTCAGTGACTCTGTGATACTGTTTTACATGTCAATTTTCCTGTTTTGTAAAGCATGATTCTGCATATTACTGTGATGATGATTTGGGATGAAATTTCCATTTACATGTGTGGAGCTGAAGAAGTGATTTGTCCTTCCTAGTAATGCTGGGTCTCATCCAATCCTTAGACTTCCTAAATATAACAAATGACTAGCAACCCACCCCACAAACACACACAGAGCAGTTACCTGAGTAGGAATTAACTTTCCAACGTACTAGCTCAGGACTTCGATGGACATTCTTTTTACATCTTCAATCTATTACTTTCCTAAGCCTCCAGCTTGTTGTCCAACCCAGAAGATTTTTCCATGATGATTCTCCACTATCTCCGTACTCCCTCCACCATCAACACAAAGGTTCTAATTCTCTGGTGAAATAAAGGTAATACAAAAGAAGACAGACTATGTTGAGCTGATGTCTTTTGAGGTATACTAAGAATACTTAAATCTGTTTAGGAACCATAGAGTTCACTTAAAGCATTCCCATCATTAATTTAATGGGAAGTGCAATCATCTCTCTCAGGAAAAGGACTTGTTGCCTCCTGATGCTTCTTTGTGTTAACCATAAGGACAGACTACACCTGACCAAAGTCTGTTTTTATGGTAGAAAATAATACTGAATGCTAACTAAAATATTTTTCTCTATAAGAGCAATTATGCACTGTGAATTGAGAGGTTACAGAAAATGAATATCTAGCACTGAAGTGTTCATGTTAATTCCAGAATTAGGAAAAACAGTCCATTTAGAAAAAGGATGGCTCCAAAGAGAAACTACATTAAAAAAGAAGGCTTCTGAGACCCTTGCTCATCACACAGCTGCAATCCTCAAACACGCGTCCACACATGTATAACAAATATTTTGAGTGGGTAGGCTGCAGTTATCTGACTTTAGAATCGTGGATTCAGAGAGACAGGATTTCACCATGTAGCTCAGTTGGTATCAAATGTTTAATCTTCCTGTTCTAGAGCCCTTAATGCTGATCTTACAAGTATGTGCCAATACACTTTGCTACAGAGTCCCTTTGGTTTACTAATGCATTTTGTTATATCAAATGGTACACTTATTAATGTCCATTTAGATGTCTCAATATTGAAAATGCCATTTGAGAGTTTGCAGTTCTTCCCCAGCCATGCTTCATTATATAATCAAAGAAACTGATCCACATTTGTTTCATGTTGACTGTGTTTTTTTTTTTTCTGGATATTCTCCTGTCAAATTGGAGATTTTTACTGTTGTGGTGGCTAAGTAGTACGTGAACTGGACTAACCTGGAAGCATATGTCTCAGAATCCTTTCCCTTATATTTACTGAGCTTGCACTGAGTGGAAAAAAGGAACTGTGTGAGATCTGGCAGGTAAATGAGAGGGTAGCATTTTGTCACCACAGCAGTGTGTTTACATTTGGTGCCAATATGCTAACACTCTTGTGTGAAGAGAGCAGCCAGAGCTGAGCTGGGTAATATACCTTTTTCTTGAGACTACCCAGGTGCTAGGCCAGGTGCATGCATAATTCTTGGAAGCAGACCCAGCACCCTCTGAAGGTTGCCCACAATGTGGAGGTTAAGGGACATGGATGAAGCTTTCCGTTTGTCCACGTGTAATCCAATTTAGCCTCATAAGTTTTATCTAATATGTATTTATTCTCCCATTCATGTTCATAGTTTTGTTTTGTTTTTCTAATTGATGGCTTTAGTTAACTCAGAGACTGTAGACTTCTGACCAGATGCACAGGAAATAGCCTTCAATAAGCATTTTCAGGAGCATCCATAATCATGTCTGCCCTACTCCTTTGTTTTTTGTCACTCATAATAGAGATAATCTTCCCTGATTGATCCCAAACAGATACAAGTATTTTCTCCACACTCCATGTTGGAACCATTGATGTTTTATTCTCCTCTATGCTTAGGAGCATCTCAGAAAATAATTAGATTCTGTGCGTATCTATAGGTCCAACTTTTAAAATGTGAGTGTCAACAGAAATAAAACACAAACACTAGCACAACGGGGGCTACTAATAGGGGCACATTCTAAGCAACGTCTCTGGATGTGACCTCATCATTATGCAACCACCGCAGAATGTGCTTGAACGTACCTAGAAGGAATGGACCAATCATTTCTTGGAGAAAACCAAGAGCTGGAAATACAAGATGAGACTGCTGGCACCACAGCACAGAAACTCTGTAGGTTGAACCTTTTCAGTTATAGTAGAATCGCAGTCTAAAATTAAGATTTAAAAGTAGACGATGATCTACTGTACATATTTATCTGTGCCATGCTTTCACATGGCTCACACCTTTTTGTTTGTTTGCTTGCTTTATACCAACATCACTGCAAACATCAAAACTAACACTGCAGTACAGCTCAAAGATGGCTGCAAAATTACGAGGTTCCCACCCTATTATAATCTTTGAAACTCCCCATTACATATACACTCTTGTTTATTGAAACATGTTTCACAAAGCTATGTGTGTTGGGATACATGAAAAGTCTAGTACTTACATAAATATATCTGATTGATGAAATAATATTTTTCATAGATAAGGAAACTTTGGAACAATTAGGGACCCTACACACCATTTAATCTGAACTGGTTTTTGTTTGTTTATTTGTTATTTTGAGACAGGGTTTCTCTGTAGTTTTGGAGCCTGTCCTGGAACTAGCTCTTGTAGACCAGGTTGGCCTCGAACTCACAGAGATCCACTTGCCTCTGCCTCCCGAGTGCTGGGACTAAAAGCTAATGCCTCATTTTTGAGTTTGCAGGGATGTTCTGTCAATAGAAAGTTTTAAGCAGATGCTTTGGTGACAATCACCTTCTATCAGGGCTTTCTGTGGATGGTTGTTAGAATTCATGGCCTGCACAACTCTCCTTCTCTGTAGCTGAGAGCACATTGCTTGAATGACTGTTACAGTAGTAAAGTAGCAACCTCAAGCATTTGAGAGCTATATTTCTCTTGGTACCCATATGGAAGCTGTAGTTCATCTTTAATGTTTTATCCTAAAATATCAACAATGTTCTTGAAAACTTCTTTTCCTAGAATGAGCTAAATTTACTCCCAATGACTAGAATGAAATTCAAGCTGTCAGAATGAAGGTCAAAATTATAGAATTTAGCCATAGAATGGGCAAAAACATTTTTCTGGGCAACTCTAGAATAAGAACATTGTGGAGTATACTCAAAGCCACCCTAGCACTGGCTGGAACTGGTTATAACCAAGATTGTTCCCCAGAGGGTAACCCAGCCTTTAGCATCTGAATAGGATGCCAGGCCAAGGATGAGAGACTTATCAAGGGCAACCCTGCACCCTGGGATATGAGCATGAATTGTTTGTTTCACAGAGGCAACCACTGACAATAGGAGCGGGACAGGAAACATCTTTTTTTTTAATGCAGAAGTTGACATGGATAATGTGGCAGAACTCAAGTACCGTAAAAGGGAGATGTAAAGAGAAAAGGCACTTCATGGGAAGTGACATCAGTGCCTTTTAAAGAAGCAAACTAAGTAATCCTGCTTGACTTCTTTTTAATTAAAAGTTGTTCTCCTTGAGATGTACAACAAAACTGGCAGATTCGCAGGGACAAAAGCGTTCCTTGGGTTGGGAGAAGGCATTAGCCCAGGGCCTTCTCTGGGAGGAAAACACAAGACAATGTCAGAGAAGCTTGAGTGTTTATTTGAAAAGGGAAAAATGCTACAAATAGATTCTGTTAAATAATTAGAAGACAATGCAAGAACAGAGTTTTGCTGCTATTTAGGGAAAGCTTCCTGAATGTGTCAGTAAAACTCAATCCCCATGGACGTCATTAAAAATATAGTTGTCAAACTCTACCGCAGACTAGGAGTGTCAGAATCTGCTGTGCAGACAGATTTGGAAATTTCTGATCTACAGTGTCTTTCATGTTTCACCAGACTTCTCTCCATGCCTGGCACTTCCATGTTTGACACATTTGGTCCTGGGATTTTCCTCAATAATAAAGTAGGACAGGTAATAATAATTCAAACAGTCATAAAGCTACACCTTCCCATTTAATAATTAGAACAGTCCTGAGTGGAAACAATGATTTTATTTTGCAAATCAGAAAACTAACAAATCAAAAACTTTCCAGAAACCATAGCTGAAGTGATACCCTGAGAATTTTATCCTATATGCCTCACTAACTCATGTTCATTCATATTAGAGCATAATGAAAGGAGAGGTTGAACCAACTTCATGAAATAGCAAGTATTCACTTTTTTAACTTATGAAACTTATGATTTATGTCATTTAATTTAGGGAGTTCAGAGTCACAGAAGAAGACAAAGTACTGTGCAGGCATCACAGTGAAGAAATAAAGCTATATGAATGTTGCATTTTATGCATTAATCTTTTTCTTTCAGTGCATTGAGATTTGATATTGCTAGAAATAAAATCTCATCTTACTTATCCATGAGGCGTCCCTTCCTTCTTCAGGGAAGGCATATTTCTGCTTAGGTTACTTCAGAATGCTTTCAGAAGCCTGGCCTTGATGTGAATAAGACCTACATAATGCCATAGAGTACTTAAGGAGCTGCTCACTTTGGGGTGTTGACCCAAAGTGACAAGAAAGAATTCTTACTGTTGCTCCCTGTTGCTGTGTTTTCTCAACCTATTCCTGAATTCATTCTTAATCATTTTATAGTTTCCTTCTTTTAATCCCAGTTTTCTTAATTTTCTAGTCTAAGTCTGCAGAAGAGTTAATTATAACCATGAGAAAAAGCTTATTCTAGGCAATGAAATAACCAATAACAAATGTGGCAAAGTATAAAGAAGAAGGTATGCTCCATTCAACATAAAACCTGCTGTATAAGTCTTCTGAGGAAGACAGTATGATATGAACATAGGTACCAACACGTAAGTCAATGGGACAAAGAATGAACTTGGGGCAGACTCACAGCAGTATGCTCAGATGATACTTTACAAATATGCAACAATAATTCATCGGGGAAATGTATCTTTTTCAACAAAAGATGTTGTTCTCCAAGAGGTAAATGCTAAAATAAAGTATAGCACTCACATTCTCTGAAATACTAATTAAGTAAAATTTTAGAAAAATGATATCATCAATAAGGTAGATGGACCTCTAGAATTTATGTTGAATGATAAAGGCCAATGTTCATACCAACAAATATTATAATTCTGTTGTATAACAATTTTGATATGCAACATTTTAGAAATGAACAGTATATTTTGTAATTGCCAGGAGTTTTGGAACAGGAGACAGGGATCAGGAAGGTGTGGTTATAAAGGGCTAGAGTAAGTCATTGTTTTCATAAAGTTACCCCTCCAAGGCTGTGGGAATGCTAAGAAAGAGGACATGGAAAGAAAGTATAAGATAGAAAATGGGAAGAAAGGTCAACCATGAAATGACATCTCAATGGTTCAAGACTGCCGTGACACTCCTAAGCTCCCAGCGTACATATTTGGCTGAACAGAGTCTATACAAACCTGGGTCACTAAACATCCTAGATGGGGGAAGGATTTATTGGGTCTCATCCTTCTTAGGTAGATAACAGCAGCAGTCCAGGGATGCTGGGGTAGAGGAAATCAATGTTTTCCACAATGTAGCCACTGGTGAGTCACTGATGCTCCAGTCAATACCTTCACAGCTATGCCCATGCAGTGGGTCCTGGTGCGGTTAAGTGGAAGAGAATAGATGATAGGAGGACAAGCAGGACCAGAACATGGTAAATGCTTTTAGATAATTATGAAAGAGCTTTGGTTGCCTGCACAGGACCTAAACAAGATCAACCCAGTCAACATTCTGTATGGATTTGGAAGGACCTCCAAAGACCCAACATATATCTAAGGAAGCTGCAGGCAGTGGATAGTTTATAGGAGGAGATTTAGTTAGTTAGTTAGTTAGTTAGTTAGTTGTTAGTTAGTTAGTTAGCTAGTTAGTTGCTTAGTTTGTATTTGATATTGGGAGGTTTTCTGTGGCAAGTTATCCATGCTGCAATAAGGCCATACAATAAGTAAGTAAACAGCACAAATTGGATCTAATGGGTTTATTAAGAGATAGAGATAAATTTGGGAGTAAGTGAGGCAATTGGGGGCATTTGAAAGAAGTTGGGGGAAGTGGTGACATCATATAAAAGATTTTAACCACGTATAAAATTATCAAAAAATTAATAAAAAACATTATACTTTAAAACAAAAATAAATATTACAAAATAAATACAACCGTTTGAGCACATATCTTTTCCCAGCTTATATTTTCTCTCTATTTATAGGAATTCAATCATTTTCTTCATTTCTATCTATTTTCCCTTTCTCAATTTCTGTTTCTAAAAATAGAAAGAATGAAATCAACAAAAAGGAGGAGTTGAGTTGGCGATTTCTTTTGTATCCATGTGAGGATATTATGAGTAAGAAACAATATTAGGGCATCTCTTGGTAGAAGAAATGATGTGTTCAACCTGAATCAATCAAGGAAGTTGGGGAAGACATTGGCTTCTATTATGAACAGGAGCCTACAGCTTAAAACTGTTCTATTTTGAAATTTCTTGTATCTTTTCAGTTTATTTTTGTTAGTTTTAAATCATTTCTTAATATATTGCTGTTCTTAGCTCTATCATATGTGTTATCTGTTTTGTGGCCTGAGTTTTTTACCTTTGTCTAACCAAAGGCGATACATATCCAGTAGTAATCCTGAGGACAAAATAGGAAAGATATGGGGGTCCATGATGGAGCAAATCTCCACTGGTAAGACCTTGAGCTCCACATGCTTTATCATAGTAAGAAACAGTACCCCTGTCTACAAGCAATGTTGTTGTTTTTCTCCTTATTACATAATCTGTAAATTCTATTGCTAATGCTTTTACCTATTGACCAAGTGACTTTGTCTCAAGACTGCTGTAGTTTGTAAATGAATGGTCCAATCCCTAAACTCACTCATCTGATTAAACCATGCTACCCTGTCCATTGTTGTCTCAGTCTGTCATTTTTCTTCAGTTGTTTCCCAGTGTGCTTTATATTCAGGTGATAGCTTATTGTGTGTACTAAATTGAAAGCTGGAGGTATTAGACATAAAGGAAACAGAAGATACAGTCCTGTCCTTGGAGAGTTTATAAGTCATGAAAAGGGCTTGGGAAAGCTTAGAAAGCAATTTGCAAATGGACACATTAATATAATGCAAACAGAGTACTATATTAAGTACTGTCAGAATCCAGAGCCAAGGAAGGATAATAAAAATAATAACTAGAATTATACTATAGTTTCTGATTTACAAATACCTCCCTTGCTTTAGCTCATTTGTTACAACGCTGTCAAATAAATGGCTAACGTTTTCTTATCCCTGTGTTACCATTGTTTAAAGTGGGAGGTAGAGTTTTTCATAGTTGTGACAACAGGAGGACCCTAAGCCTTTCTCATGTCTCCTATGGTGTGGTGCCTTCAGGATCAGAAGACAGAAGATAAATCTTGGAGATAGTGAGTTTGGAATAAGTCTTTTTGGAAGTAAACTATGCACTACAACAGATACAAGATACAAGCAGAGAGGATCTTCCAATTCACTGTTAATCCTTTTTTAAAATAAATATATTTTTTCTTTGATTTACATCCTGGCCTCAGTTTCATCTTCCTCTTCTCCTCCCACTTCCTCACCCACAGCCCTCTGATTCCACCCCCAATCCACCCCTCCTCCATTTCTCACTGTCAATCTTAAAGTACACAAACAAAAACTGAATCCCCCACTAAATCCAGGAACAGTTTTTAATTATTCATTCCTCAGAATCAATTTTGAATAATAAAATTCACTATTTGTCTGGAAATGGTTCCTGTGACCATTCCTTCTCTTTTGCTTTAACAACTTTGCATGTGATAAAGATGTAACCTTAAACACGCCATGTTATCCATCTACTCTCCTTGCCCCCACATGTGGGTGGAACACAATGGTAGCATGTTAATCTGTGGTGACTATCATGAGAAATTCAAATGGTATTAACATGGTTTCCCAGCACACGTCTTCAAAAATGAATTTGAATTTTCAAGATACTGAATTCAAACCCTTCCTTCTGGAGTGAAAAGTAAAGTCTAAGTAAATTCAGAATTCTTTCATTGGCATAAAACCTATGCCCACATTACTGATTCAATGAGCAACAACACTACCTATAAGCTAGCATGATAACTCTATGGCACATCCTCCAAGCAATAGAAGCCAAGCAGTAAGGCATGCCCAGGTGCTGAAGAAAAACAAACAAACAAACAAACAATGCCCTTCCAGAACCAAAGAGCAGCTCTGCATGTTGAGGAAGATCCCGCATGCCCTTAAACAGCAGCAATAATGGCCTAATCAATCAGTCTTTAAAAGAAATGGCAGTATTTTCTCCCACAATCGAAACATCATTTTCATCTTCATTGAATGAAGTCTACAGCCTAAAATGTCGAGCATAGAAGAAGAGTGATGAGAGATGCAATATCGGCATATCATTGGCAGCGTCAATCACATTTTATCAGGCCAGAAATTTACAAAATGTACAAACTCTGCTGACAGGTTTACCAGAAGGACCTGCTCCTCCATTGTCATCTGCCTTGTTCTGCTCTGCCCTGCCCCAAAGCACTACCTTTTGTCAGTGTGTGATGTGGGAGTCATTAGCATCAGCTAGCATGGAAGCAGCAATTAAGTCCTCAGAATGCTCCACCACGACAGAGGCGAGATGAATATGACATAGTTCCTGATCTTAAAGTGATGAATGCTTAAAATAGTCTGGCTCTGGGTATTATCACCGACCATATGATGAAGTGCTGCACTGTAATCACCAAGGAATATTGAAAGACAATGTATAAAATTGAAAAGAACTTTAGAATATGAGTTGGAAAGTCTTTGTTCTACTCTTTACTCTCTCATAGTAAGCTATATTGTAGTCATTGCTTATTTGGACTTTAATGTCCTCATTCTTAAAATAAAAATAACAATAAAGGATAGAAGCCTTCATGAGTGCAAACTATCATAAGAAGTAACTGGTAAGGGGCATATGGACACTTTTTCTGCTAAAGACCAAATCTGGTGGTAGAAACACTTCATATGATGAGAAAAGACTGTGCACAGAAGAAAGGACAGAGCAGCAGAATGAAGCAGAGGTGCCAGAAAAGCATCCAAATGAAGCCAGCATGGGGAGAGGCGGAAAGATGGAACGTGAAGGAAAGAGAGAAGCATAAAGTTGGAGAGGTGAGTAGGAGGCACATAACATGGTATAACAGTCTGTCAGAATGCAGGCTTCTGAAGGGTAAAGACCATCTTTAACTCCACCTACAAAACCTAAAATAGTGTGCTATGTGCTGTTCCCCTAGTACACATTCAATTCCTATTTGCTGAAATAAGAAAACTTGCCACATTAGGAGATCTTTCAGCTCTTTGACCAAAATCATCAGAGAGATACATTTCAATTTCTCACAAAATTACTCTGTCTTTCTCTTTCCTTCAGGCTCTATTCCCATAGAGTAAATTGCATTCGGTTTCTGTGAGAAGTGTAACACGATATAAACATACATATTGCGAAGGTTAAAAACATTCACATCAAAAGAATATGTACTAGACTTCACAAAGTGTTAAAATTAATTAGAAGTTCCAATGTACTAACTGTGTGTGAACACTCAATTGAGAAGCTGACTGAGCTTAGACTAACAATTGTGTGTAGCAATGGAAGTTATTCAGACACTCATGTATGTGAACGAATGTATATGATTTTTTTGTAATTTGTATTTCTGCTTCAATGAGATGGCCATATTACCATTCCTTCCTGACTGGGAGATGATATTGTTGCACG
The DNA here is from genome assembly GCA_001685095.1 of Ellobius talpinus. Taxonomy (NCBI): domain Eukaryota; kingdom Metazoa; phylum Chordata; class Mammalia; order Rodentia; family Cricetidae; genus Ellobius; species Ellobius talpinus. The sequence goes on from LOJH01011915.1 coordinate 19,043, forward strand.
AGAATCATAAAACCTCCCCAGGATTTAATCCTAAGGAAGATGGGAAATAATCTAATGCCTTTTGAGAAAGACAAGTTCACAGAGAAGAAAATGAAAGTATAGATGCTAGAGAGATTATGAGTCGAAAGAATAAAGGGACAGTATAAAATCTTAGGATGCTTGCCCTATCCCTTGGCATAGCCTAAATTGTTTGCTTTCTACATTATGTTTAGTCCAGGAATTCAGCCTAGGAAGGTACTGCTTATGGTTAATATGTGGGTATTTCCACCTCAATAGAACATATCTACATAGTCTCTCACAGGCATTCCCATTGTCTTGTCTCTTAAGAGAGTTTATACACTGTCAGGTTGACAATCCGTATTAACCATCACAACTCGACCCTTTGTTGACTAAACACACTATTTAAGCTATAACCTTGTTTTCCTTAACCTCATAGTCTCGTATATGTCATAACACAAAATGCATATGTACAATCCAATGTCAAAAAATACCCAGGGTCTTCTTGAGATCCAACTTTGTTTAGAAGTCTAATATCAAAGTCTCTCCTGAGTCATGGAAAATCTAACTCTGAACTCTTATCTAAAAAAAAGTTTCATATTTCCAACAAACAACGAGATAGAATGAACATTTCCATTTCAAGATGGATAATTTGGACTTATCAAGTAATAATTAGACCAAGCAAGAAACCAACCAACCAACTAAACAAACAAACAAATAAACAAAAAAAAAGAAACAAAGCATCTGTCAGGGAGTACAACAAGTCAGCAGCTCATGTCAGCATGTGGGGCTTGTGACAGAATCACCTGGGCTTCCATTGGCCTAGATGGTCCCACACATATGGCTTCAATTCTTTCATTGCACATAACCTCTCTCTTGTGCCAGTTCCCTCGATGCCTGTAAATTCTTCAGCAAATGTACCATCCCCAACATCCTGGATCTACATTGCAACTAGGATTTATTTTCATAGCTTTACATAGTAGTTTTCAGAGCCTGTTTGCAGAGACTTTGACTAGGCCACATACTACCTGTCCTCAATGCATTGCTGAAACCAGGCACAAGACTCCATGACCCCCTTAGAATTGCAACTTTAGAGCCTAAAAACCAGTATCATGTGGTAGATAATGACAAGTTTTGCTGTCAGCTAAAGACACAGCCTGTCCCCCCCTTGAACAACAACTGTAGTAGACTCTGTATTCTTTGTTGGTGAAACTGCAAAATTACTTTCCTAGGTTATTATTGATTTGAGCAGAGAAGTCCTTGTTCTGGTCTTTGTTCTGTTTTTTCATTTCAAATTAATTTGAGTTTTACTTGCCAGTGTTGTTGATGGTTAGGGTCTTGCCTTCAGGGCACTTTTCTGATTATCTCAATAATGGAATGGGTTTACTTTTCTACTAAAAGAGATGCTTGATCATCTGTGCTCTGGTTGTCAGCAGTTTTAAAATTGTTCACACAACTTTGCAACATTTTATATCTTTCTGCTCCCTCTCACTGGAGATACGAGTAAGGGCAATGAACAGTAAGTATGCGACAGTCCAAATATTGTGCTGTTCTTAAATTTCCTCTGTAAAATATCTTAATCTATACCTTTTAAAATCAACCAAAAATTTTCAAAAATAAGGCTGAATGTAGCCAGATTCCGTGCCAGAATATTATATAATCATACACTCTCCCCCAGTTCATAGTAGTGTTCCTCTCGATATTAATTTTTCTCCTAAGCTTCTACCAGATTGTTGCATTAGGTTTTGCTTAAAATATTCAAGGATATTTCTAGCATCAAGTTCCAAATACTCAGATCCCAGCAAAACTACTTCAAAGGTTTAAGAATGACATGATCATGTTTATCAGAGCAATAACCTCAGCATTCAATAATAATTTTCTGTCTTGGTTATATTTCTTTTCCTGAAATAATATGCCCTGAACAAAGCAACAGGGAGGGAAAGGCAGGCAGACAGGCAGGCAGGCAGGCAGACAGACAGACAGGCAGGCAGGCAGGCAGGCAGGCAGGAAGGAAGGAAAGAAGGAAGGACTTTGGCTTACATTTTGAGGGTATATTTTATCACAGTGGGAAATTCAAAGTGTCATTGGCTTGAGTTAGCTGATTACATTGCATTTGTAGTTAAAAATCCGAAAGTGATGAATATTAACACTGAGGAAAATTTCTCATTTTTATTCAGCCCAAAGCCCCAGTTCATGTATGTGTTTCCAACTCAGTTAACCCAGTCTAGATAATTCCTTACAGGATTGGCCTGCGACTAACCTAATCAGCACTCACAGGGAATAGTCTCCTAGATGATTCTAGATCTTGAGAAGTTGACAACATTAACTATGAAAACCATCTACCTCTAGGGACTATGAAGTGTTAGTAGATGAAAACATCATAGCTACACCAAAATCTAAAGTACTTTCCCCAAAACTTCAGCTTTTCATAAATGCCCCCGGATCCTTTCATGCTTTTAATATGAAGAATTTCAGTTAATTACAGAAAATAAATTTCTTGTTTGTTTTAGGAAATAAAGACATTTGATATATTTGATTAGATATTAGGAAAATATATACTACTTACATGTGACTCTTTGATAGCCTACTAACATTTAAAAACCATTGTCTGAAGCAGATTGTTTTCATTATAATACAGACCAGAAAGAAACATGAAACATGAGCAGGCTTTATGTGTAAATTTTACAGAGAAAAAAAAACAAGAAAATATAAGGAGTATTTTTGCCTATTACTGTCAAAACAGAAAACCTTCAACAAATTGAGCTTGAAGACCTAATTGACTTATTGGAGGTTCTAGGATGGAAGGCCTTTCAGTTTAAAAAACAGAACAAGTGTTATGATGAACTGAACAAAAGATCTGGGCTTCGTGGACAGAAAATGGCCTGAGGAAACTCAAAGAATAATTAGTCATTCCAATTAGTCATTTCAAAGTTATTTTACTTATAGGGTGAAAGCTGAAGAAAATATTTTATCATTTCAGCTAAAACAGGCCTACTTGGAGATTTCTCTGTTTCTTTGTCTCTCTCAGCCTCTCTCTCTTTCTCAGATTCAGAGTTCACTCCAAATCAATAACTTTATAAATTTTAACAGTTTCTCTGCTAAGTCTCTCATATAATGAACTCTCTCTCTGTTTCTCTCTGTCTCTCCCTCTGTCTGCCTCTGTCTCTCCCTCACACACACACAAATTGCATACTTATTATTTCATCATTTTGGCCAGAGATATAGGATTTGATATTTGCCAAGTGGTTGTATGCAACCTTTTCAAACTTTCATGAGAGAACAACATGCTAGTCATACTTTATGACTGCAGAGAAGGTGATAATCAGCATTCAGATTATGGTACTGAGCCAAAGTCTCCAAGAGGCCAAACAATTAAAATTGCATAGATCAACGATTAAGCCAGTTGAAGAATTGACCCACTTAAACAAGAGCTGTGTTCTTAAGATATTTTTAAGGAAACAACTATAACCTCATGGATTTATCCACATGCATGAGGAACTGTATATAAAATAAGAAGAAAGTCAAATCAAGATGTAAATAGAGACTGTTTATTCATTTCTCCACTGACCAGAACCTAATAATCACACAGAAACTATATTAATTATAATAGTGTTTGACCAATGACTCAGGCATATTTCTTGCTAGCTCTTACATCTTAAATTAACCCATTTCTATTAATCTATATATCGCCACGATCTGTGGTTTACTAGTAAGGTTCTGGCATCTATCTCCTTTGGCAGCTACATGGTGTCTGCCTGACTTGGCCATTTTTTTCCCAGAATTCAGTTTATTTTCCTGCCTAGCTCTATTCTGCCCTGCCATAAGTCAAAGAAGCTTCTTTATTAACCAATGGCAATAAAACATATTCACAGCATACAGAGGGGAATCCCACATCATCAAGATAGTACTATGTATATGAAATAATCATAAACAAAGGAACCTACTGATGTCTCGAAGGGCAGGAAGTTAGGGCAGAACTTCCAAACCTGAATCATATTCATTGCTTATAAGTAGGGAATGTGTAGTCTTTACTGATGGTCTGGTGGTACTTGGACATCTGGGATTCTGCAAATGAAGTTTCAAATAGTGTCTTAAGTATACTGACTCTTAAGGAAGGAACACAAAGAATGCTTGGGGAATTCTGCTCATGGTTGTTAACTGTAGAAACTGAGTTTGACTATAACTTGAAAAGTGAAACTGGGAATTTCTTCCTAAATAAATCTCAATAGGCTCATATGTTATTAGAGGTGTGACTCTGATACCTTTTGTTGATTCCTTCTTTCTGATTAAGAAACTAGAGAACTTTGTTCTGGAAACATAAGAGGTAAAGATGGAAACATGTCTTCCTGGTGTAAACAGCTACACCACTTTGCAAAATACATGACTGTGATGCTTTATTTGAATCTAACAAATAAAGCTTTCCTGAAGATCAGAGTGCAGAGCTAAGCCACTAGTTAGCCATAGAGGCCAGGCACTGGTGGCAGACACCTTTAATCCCAGCTCTTGGGAGACAGAGAAAGATGGATCTCTCTGAGTTCAAGGCCACCCTGGGCTTCAAGAGATTGAATCTGTCTAAAAGAGAAACAAAACTCACACAAAGGTGCTCCCAGAACTTGGGATCCAATGCCTCTAATTCCAGTGCTAAGGAAGTAGAGACAGGAGTTCTATGGCTGGGCAGAGAAAGAACTAAAAGGCAGGAGGAGACAGGAGCTCAGATGCAGTCTGAGAATGTCTTCTGAGTATTCAGTCTGAGGACTCATAGAGACGGGATCACCCCTTCTGTTGAGCATAGTAGAGGTAAGTACTCACTAATGGTTGGTTGCTCTGCTTCTCTGATCTTTCAGTGTTAATGCCTATATCTGACTCTGGGATTTTATTATTGAGACCAATTAGAATTCATGTTACATGTGACAGTTATTTTCAGATAATGCTGCAATATGCAAAGCTAGATACTGGCCACACCCAGAGGAACTGGCGCCCCCAGAATCTAAGATTTCCTCCTAAAGACACTTTCCAGAAAAGCACAAGTAAGAGAATCAGAGAACACTGACTTGTCTTCTGAACTGTAGTTAAAGACAATGGAGGTGAACAGGTAGCAATGGGGTTTTGCAGAGTATTGAGGGGGAGAGGGGGCTGCAAAGAAGCTTTGGAAATGACACAAAAATGTTTCCAAGCTTCAAATAAATATAACATAAGCCTGAAAACAATGTTCTTCATCATAAGACAGAGGACAGAACAGCTAATAGAGAAAGAGCAGTTGCAGAAATATATATTCTCAGGATCATGCCACATTTGAATTCCAACCAACCAGAGAAGAGCCTTCATGAAGGCATTTGTTAGAAATTCCAGAGTCTGTTTGAAATATCACTGGTCTTCTACCTAGGGTCATTCTGTTCTACCCAGAGAGAATGTGTGGGTAGACAAAGGGCTCTTCAATTGATTTCTACAAATATTGATTCCTTTTGTGTTTGGTAACAATGAGTGGCAACAGCAGGCTCATCAGAGCAACAACAGATAGCACTTCTAGTCTTCCAGTGCTCATGTAGGCCTTGAGTACTGTGGCTCTGAACCCTACACGTGTAAGTCTGGGAAGTAAGAATCCCTATGATGCTGGCTGTTGTTGGAGTTATAGTTTCCAAGTGTCGCAACTACTTCACTTTACTTTGCCCTTTGGGTTCTTTAGCCCATAATAACAGACGCAGACCCTTGGCCATAGATTTGACAGCTTTCTGGAATCTTGCATTGACTGGGTGTTCTGCAGTTTCTCTTCTACGACTATGACATATTCCATCCATTTTTTATATAAATAATACCAATCAACATTCCCACTTCCTCTCCTCCTCCTCCTTCCCTCCAGTCCCTTCCCTGTTGGAAGTCCAAGGCCCTCTCCCCTACATCCAGGCTGAGCAAGGTATGCATCCAAAGAGAATAGGATCCCAAAAAGCCAGTACATGCAGTAAAGACAAATCCCAGTGCCATTGTCATTGGACCCTCAGTCTGCCCCAACTGTCAACCACATTCAGAGGGTCCAGTTAGATTTCATGCTCATTTATTCCCAGTCCAGCTGAAGTTGGTGAGCTTCCATTAGCTCTGGCACACTGTCTCAGTGAGTGAACCATCCCCTCATGCTCCTGACTTCCTTGCTCATATTCTCCCTTCTTCCACTCATCAACTGGACCTTGGAGCACGGTCCAGTGCTCCGATGTCTCTGTCTCTGTCTCCATCTGTCACTGGACAAAGGTTCTATGGTGATATTCA
>LOJH01011916.1:0-26048 GCA_001685095.1 Ellobius talpinus
TATGAAAGTATTTTTTCAACTATTAATGAAGAGGCAGTTACAAATTCATATAGTATGATCAGGACATCTTCATATCTTGGGCAAAGCTAATTTTTTGAGACTGCTCTAAGGGGTTCCTTCAACAAACAACCAAAGGTTCTAATTTTCCCCATTTTACTGTAAAGTTGTACTAGAAGATACCATAGATTCGATGCCACATTTCTTCCATAAGCTCAATATCTTTGTATTTTATCTTCAGATAAGCAGAAGCAATAAACTATTTGCATTGCTAAGATTTTGTGAATTACACAAATGCATTATTTATGTTCAACGACATTAAAACCAGGAGAATTCAATCCTTCTTTTGATAAGTTTCATCACCCTGCTACTTATTACATATTATTATGCATCAGTAATTAAAAATAAGCTCTGATTTTTAAAAATTTACCTAAATTCAAATTTCTGGCAGGAGCTTTACTCTTAGTAAAGTAGGTCACTATCAGCAGGAGAAATCTGCCACACAACTTGGGGCTAAGTGGAGCCTTTAATGCTTCCAAGACTGGGTATCTGGGTAAATACAAATGAAGGCTCTAAGGTGTGCTAAAAGGGTGTACCATTCTCAGCTTGAGGACAGTTCTATATCCCTGCTAATGATTTACAAGCACAAAGAGCACCCTTCTATTCAATTCGAACAGAGAGGTACTTGTAAGCTTGCTGGTGTTCACCATCAAACATAAACTAAACAGCGAAGTGAAAGAGCATTATATAAAATGTGTAATTACTATGAATCTCTAAAACTCAATGTACGGCTGCTACCTATGACCCTCACTAAATCCTAAATAGTTTCCTGGAGACATGGGATTTCTCTTTAGAGGGATATATTGGAATATTATGGCTACACAGAGAGTGTTTCTGTCCATGCTTTTCTAAGAATGTAGTGTTTTGAATTAACTGTATTTCAAAGCATACATATCCATCTGCTTCCAGCAGGGAATGATTCCTGGATTATGAAGGAGATGATAACTTTAATTTTCTAATCTCAGTCTTTTGAGATTTTTCTTTACTGTATGAAATACATGTTTGTTAATGAGGAGAGGAAACAACAAGAATCCTTTTATGTTCTTTGTTGATTCTGCAGTCTAATTCTTGCTCTTTACAGATGTACCTGATGACTGTGGAATATTGGTGGATGACATCACAAGACGACCCTTTAGATCTGCTGAACTGGTGAGAGCTCCTATTGCTAGCTCAGGGTACACTTGCATAGAACACACTTCTCCTTAAAACATCGATTTTAGCATCTTTTCTTTCCAAATTTCTGCAGTAGTTGTCAGAACTCAATCTCACTGCTCCAAGAGTCTAAACCGAAGGCTTTAACTTTTTCTCATTTTTAAGCATGTAACATGCCAAATGATATCAAGTATGCAGATTTGGAGAAACTGAGATATTTTGAAAGTGAAAATTAGTTTTCCTTTCTTGTGATTTAGAGAAGATTTAGTTAACAATGCAGGACAAGAATGAGCTCTTATTTTTTAACAGTTGTGTCTTTAGAGAGACCGTGAATCAGGGATCCTTTCAGTGGAGAATAACCTGAAAACATCTAATAGCCCTTTGCTAGAAAAGTGGATTATAAATCCTAACAACAACAAAAGTAGTATGAAAGGAACAATTGCTTAGAAAAGGCTGTATAAAATCCATCCATATAGAGGCAATTTTGTAGGCTTTTAAACAACACATTAACAAAATATTATTTACTAATCCTATCATCATGGATTATTGCTTTAATAAAAATGATTTCCATTTTACAGTAACAGATAATGGTGTTTCTACGCTAGATTGCCCCAGCCTGGGAGAAAAGCTCGTGTTTATTGGAATTGCTAAAGAGGAACACAGCAGCAATGTAAGGCCATTTTACTACTGTACGTTACCCGTTAATATCATTGCTAGTGAATGACATCAAGATCCACAAATAAAGAAGAAAGCTCTCCAGTCAGATTGGCTGATGTCCGCATACACTGGTGGTAACCCATAAGATCAAGAGTTTTATGTCTAGATATTTTGGTTGTAACACTCAGCTCTTATCTGACTTTTCCTTCCTCAGAGGAAAATCTACAAAATGTAGACCAGGAAGTAATTGAGAAGTCACAGAACTATGTTCGAGTTAGTCATTAATGCTGGGGATATTTAAGTGATACTCAGGAAGCTTACTGATAGAATACCCAAAGTGTACCAAGGACACCAAGAAAGAAAGATGCTTCCCATCTAAGGGGCTCAGAAACTTCCTATAAACAACATACAACGCTGGCACAAAAACTTGCTCTCCACAGAGGGCTTGTGAATGGAGAATTGCATACCTGCTCCTGGGAACCAGGGATGAGACATAGCTGAACCTAAAAACAAGTCTATGACAGGACTTGAAGAATACAGGACCCAAGAGGATGTCTCTCGGCCCAGGGAGGGGACTGAGGCTGTTGGTAGGTTATCAGAAAGAACCTGGAGGTTTGTATAAGATTTTCAAAGGTTTATTGTTGATGCAGGGAACCAGAGTTTTCACAAACTGCTTTCAATCTCTAAAACTTCTCTTCTCAAGTTTACTAAGCTGAAAATAAAATGGCCCTTTATATTTTGTTAAATGCATATACCAGGGCTGTCTCTTTCTGGGTACCCAGAAAGAAGAAAATGAGACCAACAGTTTTCCTTGTACCATATGAATGCCAACGCTAGTACACAGAGAAACTACTGGCCATATATATTAGCTCAGAAGCTTAAAGTACACATTTAGTCTATGACGAGCGGGCCATCTTGTAACTCATCTTAGATCCACTTGCCTTCATCAAGTCTATCACCCTCTGCTGCATAAATGACCAAATGAGCCCTTCTACATCACAGTACAGCCACCCCCCTCAACTCCAGTCAGAGAGATATTTTCAAAGCCCAATTGAATAGAATCTAAATTGCTCATCCACTCACTAATTCGTTAGGACATCACCATTTTATTTTCATCTTAATACTTCCTCAACTTACAGTATGTCCTTCCATTATGTCCTTTTTCACTTCTGACTCTTTTATTCCTGCATTACTTAAATTCAAGGACAGCAAAAATAATGTCTCAAAATCCCCACTGCCTACAAGAGTCATTACAATGATATAAATTCAATGGATATTTATTAAACGAAAATATTGAAGTTAAAATATAAGTGTATTAAGAAGGTTTCACTCATTTCTACTTGATCAAAACATCTCCAGACCATAGCAGCATTCATTAGTTTACACTATGGGTAAACCAGAAAGCAAAATCTCTACATTTAATCTCAGTTTGCTTGAGCATGCTTATCTCTACGATGACAAATCTCAGTTTTCGCTTTTTCCTGGAGTTTGTTGAATTGGGGGATGGGGAGGAATCTGTCTTTTCTCTCTCTGATTTAGATACACAGGCCTTGGGTCATCTCTTTCTGGCTTTGATGGACTATGGCCATATTTCAAACTCTTTATCCTTATCCCTAAAATGCCTCCCTGTCTTATGAGCCCACCAGTTTTAGAAGAGTTCTAAGTCAATGCATAGCTCTTGGCTTCCTCTCTCTAACCGTGTCTTGCACCACTACAAAACACAGCTTCGCATCTCCCACTTCTGTGTCTCCTCAGATTCAACTTCTCACTGGCGGATTTCCTCATTTTATTTCATCCCTAAATACATGGTTCAACCAAGTATTTTGTTGATGATTAAATAAAAACGTAAAATAATCAGGATGGCTTTTTTTCGAGAGTGGAATGTGAGAACTGTCATTGGTGCTGTCAGTATAGTTATGGGAACTACTACCCTAGCCTATTCTGCCTTGTCAGACAAATATTTGCACAGAACATAAGAATATCTACAACCATAGGCAGATATTTTAGGTTTCCAGTCTACAGATTTCTTTACAAAGAAGGAGAAGGTAATTAGCCTTAATGAAGTAAAAAAAGTAGATAAAAAGAAGCCTTGAGTCCAACCTTAATTCATCCCCAGTACAGAGCCTTGGGGGCTTTCTTAAGGAGGGAAATTTCTGAAGAAAATTAAGATGATTTCTCTTAATAAGAGGGCTTTCTCATGTGAGATGGTTGGCTGGAATTCCATTATTGGGAATGATTATCGTTTATGGGCAATATATACCCTTCACATTGTTTTCTCAGAATAGATATTTACACTTTTGCTTTGTACCTCATTACTTCTGTCTTTTGGAGAACAGTGTATCATTAACTAGCTCCTCAGATAATCAGAGGAGCCATAAATTCTCTTGCCAAAGGGGAACTCTAGCATTATAGACTGCTTGCTAAGTTAACTTTGAGAACAGTTGTCATTAAAAGCAGACATGTTGTACATGTATTCCTTTCTGAGGAGTTCTCCTACAGGCAATTTCTTGAGATTCAATACTTACCCTCATTGTCAGAAAGCTAATGAAGAGAACAATTACAAATTTTATGATTAAACTGACCTCATAGTATTCCTAAATGGTATGTCTAGGCTATAGTGGCCACCAAATGACAACAAAATCATTCTCAGACTTATGGAAATTAAGTCATCTGGGAACTGATGATATGCATAGTCTTTAAAATGCGAAGTCAGCTGGGGGGCGGTGGCGCACACTAATCCCAGCACTCAGGAGGCAGAGGCAGGCAGATCTCTGTTAGTTCAAGACCAGTGTGGTCTACAAGAGCTAATTACAGGATAAGCTCCAAAGCTACAGAGAAACCCTGTCTCGAAAAACGAAAAAAAAATTTAGAATGCAAAGTCATATTGGGTTCATGGAACTTAAATCCAACAAGTCATCAAAATACCATTCATGAAGATGTGTGCATTGATAAATTCTTTTCTGCTCATTTTGCATATCTACTCTTGTTGTATGTATTCCTGCCTAATATCTTAGTGCATTCTCTTCCCAAAGGACCAAAGGGGCCCGAGTTAATCAGTCTTCTTTTCTCTCACCATTGTCTTCTGGAGACTGCAACTCCCTTCCAGTTCCAGAGAGAAAATAACTAAATGACTAAAAGCCAAATTTTCTTATCCATATTATTATTCTATCTGAAATTTTAGGATACTCAAGAAAAAAAGATGCCGAGGAAAGTTACTTTTGATGGCTTCACTGATACATTGCTAAACATTTAAAGGAGAACTAATATCAACATTTTTCAACTCTTCCAGAAAATGAAAGGGTAGAAAAGTTACAAACAATTTTACGAGCCCAACTCTGATCCCAAAGTCAGGCAAAGTAACTATGATAAAAGAAAATAGTGGACAAATATCCATGATGATGACCAGAATAAAATCCTCAGTGAAATGCTGATAAGTTTATGATAAGCATTTGAAAGAATATAAAAAGAATTTTGTCCATGATTAAGATAAAATTATATGCAAGTATCATTAAATAATAATCAATAAATGTTACACACTATGTTAACCAAATGAAATACAAAACCACATGGTCATCTTAATGATGGTAAAACTCAACGTAATTCCTAAAAATTGCTTTAAAAAGCCTAAGTTCAAGAGAGACCCACTTTAGCACAGTCAAGGCCACAAGGACAAGTTCATGGCTAACATGAGATTTACTGGTGAAAAGCTAAACACTTTCGCTCCAAGGTGAGAAGCCTGACAAGCATGTCTGTTCAAGATAGTACTAAAAGTACCAGACAGAACATAAGGCAAGCACAAGAAATAAATGGTGTCTGTATAGGAAAGGAAGCAGTGAAATAAACTGTTTGCCAATTGCATGATCTCATACGCAGAAAATGCTAAAGGTGCCATCAAAAATAGAGTTAGAACTGAGAAGAGCTAAAAGAAACATATGCACAAAGATTAGTAGCACTTATGCAAACAAAAATTGAATTACTTGACATAAAAATGAAAAATAATTCAATTCACAATAGCATCAAAAACAGGAGTAAATTCAGGTGATACTCGCTAACCTCCTTTATACTTAGTGGGAGCAACGTGACAGCCTCATCAGCCTATACCACAGAGTAAACCTTTACTCAAATCCAAAGAATAGTTAAAAAATGAGAAGAATTGTCCAGCACTTCCCTTCTTTTCTATTCCCCCTTGGCCTTCAACATGAATATCGCACAATGAGCCAATTCCAACCAGGTGGACTAATGTCAGTTCCAGAGGAGGCTGATATTAGAAGTATAAAATTAAAGGCCGCTGAGGCCACAGGGAGTCCCATGTGTTCTACTTCACTTGGACTGCTCGCTTTGAGATCGGAAAGGGAAATAGAAATACTGTCTCAGCTTTAATGCAGAGGGGAGGGGAGGGACCTGGTTCTGCCTCAACTTGATGGGCCAGGCTTTGTTGACTCCCCATGAGAGGCCTTACCCTTTGGGAAGAGTGGAGGAGGGGTGGGAGGGAGAACCAGGGTTGAAATGCAAAATGAAATTTATTTTTTTTTTTAAAAAAAGAAATACTGTCTTTTACTTCAGTATTATAATTTTGAGTATCTTTTTCATTGTAGCTCAGACAAAACCCAATCCAGTACCAAGTTACTTGCCTAAAGAGACAAGCAAGTCAGTGTCAATCAATGAGTTATCTAGATGATAGCTACACAGGCGCAGAAAATGATGCTCCATCTCCATGGAGTGACTAGAAGACCTCTGGCTGCACACACAACCTTTGGAAAACACAAGCCTAGAATTTCTAATTCTACAGACACAGCCAGAAACATGTGTTACCAGGTGAAGGCCCCAATGCTGTAACGGATGGACAACAATTCAAAATTTAAAATAAAATAAGTCTTGCAGCTGAAGTAAAAATGCCTCTGTATCACATGCAAACCCCAAATGGCCAGTTTGTCACCCATCCGACATTATGAACTAACACTGAAGATGAGATTTGCAAAACATTCTATCATCTTCATAAAATCTCATCAAAGGAAAAAAGGAAGAAATTCACCACCTTAACTATTAGGTACAATTTGATATCAGAAATGTGAAACTATAAATTAAAAACTAAGGATTGGAAAAAACTGACAGTTTATAAGAGTACAATTGTAAATATAACAGCTTGGGCTGAGAGTGATAAGAAATGAGCTGGCGTTCTTCTCTCACTTTTAATTCTGCAACAGGAAATAGTTGGACCCTTCCTAAAGCCAACAGTTGCAGCCCACACAGAAACTAGATCACTCAGATATCCTACAGCCATTTAATTATCTGTTATTAATTATGACCTTAGATACTATCCTGTATGGACTTTACTTAATTTCAGTGATGTGTCTCCACTCAAACAGATAGCTTACTCCACGTTATTTGAACGTAAGATGAATGCAAGACACAACCACATTTAACGAATAATTTTAACCAAGACGTGGGGTCAGTCATACAACGACAATGTGACTCTTGAGAATTATGAAAAGCAATCATAATTTTCTTCTGTGTTTCCAAAGAGTTATGAGCAAAGGACCTAAAGGACAAACATCTTCCTTCTAATAGCTAATCACACTCAACATTTCTGGTTTTGTCTACTAGGGCTCCTTGCATCAGTAAGAAAGTACACGTTCACAACAGCCTAAGGCAGGAAAGCTTGTGAGCTAGTAAGAACACAATCCAGGTTAGCAGCTGTGTGGAATGTAATGTCCACGGCTTTGATGCTATGGGAAAGGGAGTAGAGGCTGCTATCTGCCTAGCTCTCTGGAAAGGTTCTAGGAGGGTACCTTCCACTGTACCAATCCATCCCTTGTCCTTACTGACTATGGTTAATCTAACACTTTTTTTTAAATGATTCATTTTAGACATGAACAGAAACATTGAAAACTGAGTTTTAAAAATTTATCATATAACTTAAACACTAAGAATCAAAATTCACGTGAGGAATTCCCAGCTTCTTTGACTTTCATTGGTCTAGTGGGGATGGTTGTTCTATCAAAGGAGCTCCGGCGCTATGTGGCTTTGGGTATTTCCCCAGCAAAGAGTGTAAGGAGTTTTCAGTTTGGCTCTTGTCCTTTTTGTTATTAAAGCTTTGCACAGATGGCTCTGCAGTCTGTGGCTGATTCCTTTCTCTCTCTGCTTTTAGTTACCTCTTTATATATTTCAGTACACTCGTAGTAGTCTCTGGAAGGGAGGCCAAGTCGAGGCTGGTCAAACTATAAAAAAATATATATCAAAGAAAACAAATTATTCAGCAAGTAAAACATTTGGATCAGCTACAACTAGGCCCACTCTCCCTGCTGTTTGTAAGTGTAAGAGTCAGAAATGGAGTAAATAAACAGCTAGGAAAAGGATTTTACACTCATCGCAAGTGGTAAATGCATGGGCAGGAACATAATCTGGGGGATTTTATTGTGTATATGTGAATGAAAACTAAAAAAAAAAACAAAAAAACCCCTTGAACTAAAAATATCCTTGGAATGATTTTAAATTCAGAGCAGAAAGTAAAAGCAAACCAAAGAATATGAGGATCCTGGCCCAAAGAGCTACCAGATTCCACAATTACAGGACTTCCCAGTTTCTGGACATTCTAATATGGTCCCTTGGGGGGCATATTTGTCTGCACCACACTTAACTGGGGTACATTCTAACTGGGATAAGTAAGCTGTGTCTTACTTGAGTGTGTGGTAGTGGAGGCGTGTAAAACTGCTAAAATCACTCTACAACCGATTTGCCAACGTCAATCTTGCCAGAAATTTTTGAGATTGTGTACCAAAGAGGCAGGGAGAAGCCGCCCTCTAAGATGTCCCCAGAGGTCTGGGCTCAGACAGATTTTAGCAGGTGCGGACAGTAGCTGGGCATGTGAGAGAAAGCTCTGCCACTGCTCTTGTGTTTGTGCTCCACCTTGGGCACTGCCGTGAAGGGCAAGTGGTCACAGTGACAGATTAGTGAGGCTGCTTCCTGTGTGGTGTATGGCAGAATGGATGCTTTGGTAAACAAGAGCACAGACAGATGGAGGTGGGAATCTCTGATGGTTTGAGGAGCCCAACACAATCTGGAGGAAACATACACACAAGAAATGTGTAGGAAGAACGGCCCCGCATCTCCACGTAAAGGCCCTTAAAAGGATTGTGGGGGTTTTTTTGGTTGTTTTTTTTTCTTTTTTCTTTTCTTTTCTTTTTTTTTTTCTCACCTGAGATGAAAAGTAAGGTGATCTTTAGTGAGAACCCAAAACTGCATTCAAAATCCCCTTTAGGGCTTTTTATTTTAAATCAAAGAGGAAATTTTGGCTTCCAGGCCTACATTACTTTATGTAAACCAAAGCATGAAATGTACAAAGAAACTGGGAGTCACTTTCATAATCAGAGGGTCCTAGGGAGCTCTCTAAAATAGAGACAACTGTGTGAGAGGTGAGTGTCCAAAGCATATCAGTAAAAACCCTTTGAACTTGGAGCACCAGGGCTGAGAGCCATGGCATGGATTTATTACCCCTAGGTCATGCAGTGAAAGGGAGAATTGGCATTCCTCAAACATCAATGAAAACAACACACATGGAAATTACAACTTAGAGAGAGCTTTGGCTGCTGGACACACACACTTACATGAATTATATGGTGGGTAGAATTCTTATCATCAGTGCCAACAAAAAAATTAATGAGGACTTTTTTTCCATATTTAGAATTCAGTTGTGCAATAGCTTTCTCAGCAGTCCAAGAAGTACCTAAAGGGACAGAAAGCGAAGCACATTTTCTGAAGCTGTGTTTCACTAGCAGGGCTATAACGCGGAAATTATTAATTTCAAAAAGAGGGAAACAGTCTTACCGTAAGTTTGGTCCCAGTTTTCTGATGCTACTGGCCACCCGTATATATCTGGTAACAGTTTGAGTAAAGGTTGTCCGCCTCTGTTATCAATAGCAGCTTTTTGGAACAAGGAAAATCAATTCAGAGTGGGGTTATGTGCATTCTGTTCATAGTTTGTTTGCAATCTGCACGTATTTGAAGTAAAGAACACTTACACTCGTTCATACACGACCTGTACAAGGTTTTTGCCTTCTGCACTGCTACTATATCTTCTGTTTTGGGTTCTTCAAGGACATCTGAAATCAGGCATTTAGTAAAATGCATCAAATGAATTGCTGAGTTTTGGCTGCTATTAAATTTTTTTCAACATAGGTCTAATTGAAAATAAATGTTTTCTCTCTCCCCACTCCCAAATCCTAAGAAAAACCAAGCCATACTTCATAGAACAGAAGTGGGGTTTGCTCCTCTAGGGTGTGTCTTTTTGAGCGGGAGTGTATGTTTGTGTGTTTCTCAGCTTCAGGTACCAGTTACTTTTCTTGAATTTCAGAATAAAAACAAAACAAATAGTACTGAGGAATTTGGTACTTAGTGTCACTAATCCTCTTGACAATTAGAAAATAATTATCTTTGTGTGAATGTGCAAAGCATGATCCAAACGAATTGTTCTCCCTGCTTAGATATTAAATCATAGAAAACTACCATTTTTCCTACTAAGCATCTTCTAGAAGATAATGAGGTGGATGGAGATGGTAGAGATGGGTTTAAACATTACGTTTCAGAGAAGACAAAGCCTGCTAAAATCTTCAGCAACTTTAATGCAGCACGGGACTGAGTTGGGGAGTCAGTGGACATGGTTCAGTATCAAGTATGAAACGTTTCCCTTCTATAAAATGACACAAAGACACCATCACTAGGGATGAAGAGTTTTAGGACTCGTGTATCTAAAATTAAAGCAGGGAACGTTAAGAGATGTCATCACATCCATTTTGGTGTCTACTACCCTCAGAGTGATGTGATGGAGGTCTGCAAATCCTGGAGGAAACATAACTCTAATCTTTTGCAATATTTCCTGTAATGGCCGGCAAGTACGTCTTTAAAAAAAATGGATGTCAGAGGAAAAAATTCAATTCACAGACACAATCAACACTAACCTTTCAAAACGACTTCTAGCTCATCTCTTAAAATGTCAAAATTACTGTATCGGGAACTGGTCTCGGGAATGACATTGCGTTTCAACCAGCCTCCGCAGGCGTATTTGAAGAAGTCTGTACACGGCTCAACAGAGGCATCCATGTTCTGGATCAGTCGAGCAGCTGCAAGACCAGAGAAAGGACCCGGTGAAATGAAAGATGCGTTGCTTAACTAGGCTGGGCAGAGAAAGGAAGGCTCTTTCTTCTTCACGTCACCGTACAGAGAGGCTCCTTCCTTATTAGTATGTCTGTAGCCTCCTGTCCCTTTACTATTATAGTATCCTCATTTGATTCTGAGTGATTCAAGTCCTCCATCCTAAGTCCTCACCTTTCCCTTCTCTGTCTCCTTGCACCTGGCTCTCAGTAACTGAACTTCCTGCTGTTTACTACTTCAAGGAGAAAGAGTTATAGGACTACTTTGCAGTTGCCATCTTGGCCTTTGGTTAACATGGTGTCATTCTGCAAGCTGGTAACTTTTACTTGCTGCTTGCTTTTCAGGGTGTTGTGTCTTTCAAATTATCTCTGAAACTCCAAAGGATGCAGGACTGACTGCTAATGAATTTTTATCGGCTCAATAAGGATCTGAAACCTAACATTCGCCTTTCTGTCTTGATCGCAGTTCTTTAGATTTTTATTCTATTTTATTTTTTTTATGTGTGTGTACACATGTGCCACAGCATAAATGTACGGTCAGAGGACAACTTGTGGAAGTTGGTGCTCTCCTTCATCTGTGTGGGTTCTGGGATCAAATTCAAATTGCCACATTTGGTGGCAGGAGCCTTTATCCACTGAGCTATCTCTTGGATCCCACTTGCAAAATTCTGCAATTAAAATTCATGCCCAATTTTTATTTGTTTATGGAGGATCTGTCATAAAATTGGTTGAAAGTTTGCAAGATTTTTCTGAGGTTCACTCTTCCATCTTTGAAAACTGTGAAATCACAAATCTGAGTGTTTACGTGTACTTTTAGGTACTGTAACTGGTAAGATATGAACTATTACATTCTGAAGATTAGAATAAGGCACAGAGCTCATACCCACTTGGAGGAGAGCAGACCCACCCCCAACAATCCTTCAGGCTTTCTTTCTCATGAGAAGTTCAACTGTTTCACGGTGAAAACAAAGGAGCAATTGAGAATTCATTGGTATCAGCAGCGTATATATGCTCAAGTGAGCTTCTGAAAGCACTTCACTTTCTGAATTAATTAATTAATTAACTCAAAACTTCAAACAATTGCTGAGCTGTGTGGGTTTTTTTTTTCCAGCTTGGTATGGTAAGTTTTGCAGCTGAGTTTCAAGCCCCTAATTGTAAGGACCTTTTGAATGTGTTTGCTTGTTGAACACCTCAATCCTAAGTCTTAAACCTCTTCAGAGTTAACCCCAAATCAGTCATCTCTCAACTTCCATGCTGTGGTGTACAGCGCATTGTTAGCACAGGCTCTCAAAATTGGGTTCTTGGGTAAGACTCTGTGTTTCTTCCACCCTTTTGTTAATTTTAATTCCTTAGCTTGTTTTCGATGCCTCTTTTTTCATTCTCAGTATCAACCCCCATCTACACCTTCATTTTCTGTTTATCAGTTCATCCCACCAGCTTTCTCTTACACATTCATCTTATCTTTCAGATTAAACTCCCTAGAGATCCTGTAGCCTTGGCCACAAATGTCATTGGTGTGTCACTTCCCAGGTTAAATGACAAAGTCTTTGACTTGGTCTTGAAGCCTTCCTCTTCCCATGATCCTATCTACATCTTTATTCACCTCTGTTCCCACGAGACAGGCCCACTGGGTGTGCTGGGATGCTCCCGTGCTCCTTAGCCCTGAGTTTTTGCTTCTGACTTCCTCATAACACATCTTGGATTCCTTCTCTGTGTCTTTCCAATTCCTACCTACCATTCGTGTGCCACTTCTTCACTAAAATTTTGTGACTCTGAGCTATAAGGAAGATGCCTCTCTCTAGATCCCGCTGAGTTCACTGCCTCATTCAACCTTTAGTGTCCAGATGAAGCCCTTTTGTACTTTTCATTGTGAATACTTTCTCTATCTGCCTCACCAATCTACCGATGGTATTAATCTTGTTTTATGCCCATCAACTGATGCCTATTAATCTGTGCAGTTATATGTCTGATCTGAGTCCCTTCTCCTCCCCTGAGTCAGCTCAGTTCCTCTTTTATTGCCTCCAAAGTCCACTCTATCTGTTCCAGTCCAACTCTTTATTTTATATCAGGCCATGCTCTTTTCCAAGCCTTGGCCCCAGGCCCCATCCACCCTAGTTTACCCTGCGTTCTGCAAGCAGATTAATGGTTTCACAATATTTCAGGAAGGTGCTTTCCAGCTAAAGTTTCAATGTAGTCCTTTACACTCATTAAAACAAACAAACAGCAAACACAAACAAATAAAAACAAAACAAAATTAAAATTAAGATAAGCAGCACCCCAGGGATTCCACAGCATATTTTAACCCAATGCAGCTAATGAGTTGCTGTCTTTTTTTTCCTCATATGAGACACCCGCCCCGGTCAAATCAGCTTCTGCTGTGGAACACCTCAGTTTTCTGCTTCTGGAACTTTGACCTGGTTGTCCCAGCCCCTATCCTCTGCTCCAGTATCTTTTGTGTTCTTTGCGCTCTGCTACAGTATCTTGTGCTTTCTTTGCTCCCCAGGAAACTACAGACACTTTAAAAACCCAGCTTAAATCTTCAACCTTGCCAAAAAGCATCCCCACAATACCCACGTCAGCTCGTATCCTATTCATCACATGGAAACAAGTTGGATTTCTCCCCAATCTAAACTTCAGCTCCATGAAGGGGATACTCTCATTCCTCAGGTCTCACAGGGTCAAACTCTGTTTGCGCCAGACCTGCCAGGAAGAATCCTAGTTTTAGCACAACAGGCCAACATAAGAAAACCTACCAGCACCCCAGAGGCAGAGGCAGGTGGAACTCTTGTGAGTTTAAAACCTGCCTGGTTTACAGAGTAAGTTCTAGGACAGCCAGGGCTCTACAGAGAAACCTTCTCAAAACAAAACAAGAAAGAAGGAAGGAAGGAAAGCAGGGAGGGAGGAAGAGAGGAAGGAAGGAAAGAAAGAAGGAAGGAAGGAAGGAAGAAAGATAAAAGAAAGAAAACCTAAAAATGGAAGGAAAGAAAAGAATTTCCTTGAACTTTGAAGGAAATAGAGATATGATACCAGAAGAAAGTTGAAATCAACACCACCCCCCACTAAGATTGTCATGAAAAGTTAAACCCCACAAATGTGGAGCCTGAACATACTAAATAAAGACCTTCTAGAACTACATTCTGTACATTTTTTGGAGCTTTTCTGCTTGAAAAATTGAAGGTAGATGTTGTAAAAGCCACTGGCATTTGGGGAACAAGTCCATTCATTCATTCTCTCTCCAGGTAAGCGGTTGGCTTATGTGAACACCGTCGGACTGCACAGTCTACTGTAAAGTCATAAGGAAGCCCTGAGCTGGCACAGTGAACAGTGGGAGTGGTAGGATGTGGACCTTATGCCAGTTTGGAATAACACACACCCCACCCCATCAAATGCTTTGAATAGAAATAATGGTGTTGGTTGAAATTCTGTGCTCATGAGGACAAAATTCAGTCCCTTGAGTGTACGTGAACTTCCCATACTCCCCTACTGTAAGAGAAATGGATTAGTATTCTTTCTCAGACTAGCTTTTCTTGCCAGATCCTAGCATCTGTACTAGCCCAGAGAAACAACATTCAGAGACAAGCAGAGAGCGGAGAATCAGAATCAGCAGTTTTGCTAGCTACTTCTAGTGCCTCTTGGTAAATCCCACTGACCAGAGATTGCACTGAGTGTCAGTGCTTGCCACCACTTCAAAGAAAGTTCTGTTCTGATGAATATTTGGGGGGCCATAGGCCAAGGCAAGTCACAGGCCAGCACTTTAAAGCTGAGTCTTTGATGAACCCTTCTTTAATCTCTTATCATGGGCTGATTCTCATTTTGCACTTTATGCTCCGGACCTCCACTGTGCTGACTTTTCTTTGAAGTCAGCAGTAGACATGTGGGTAGAAGGACCCCAGGAAACACACACGACTGTCAAACTGGTTGTAATTGTCTCTCTACTTTGTACTGTGTTTTGAATTTCTGGATGTGCACACGCAGCCAACCCCATGCTCTTCAGATATTCCATTAAGCATCAGTTTTTGACTTCTGGGTAAACAACTGCATTTTAAAGTCAAATGAAATTATTTATTGCAATAAGTAATCATAAAAAGGCAAATGTATTGATATGGAATGTTGTTCAGCAGGTGTAAAGCAGAGAAAAAATGTTATAATATAAAAAGCCCTATGTAAAAGCCTAGAAAGTCTAGAATGATAGATGCTGAGGTACATACTATAATTATATCTATAGGGAGGGAGTGTGTGTGTGTGTTCAATTTTGTATTATTTGCTTATCTTTATTTCCCAATTTGTATTAGATGAGTATGCATTCATTACCCTTGCTATAAAGAAAAAAAGTTAATTTTTAAAATAGTCACATAAAGACAAGCAAAGTAATCTTCCATTAATAATGAGCTTATTTCTTATGAATGACAATTCTGAATGTTCTGGGCTGATAAATGGTGTACCATTTTTTTCCCCTAACTAATCTTCTCAGAACATTCCCCAACTTATTTGACTCTGGGAATTTACAAACAAGCTCAGCTAGCATCTGGGGAAGTCATTAATTACTGTATTCATTACCGAGGGTGTATTGTGTGGGTATGATGGGGAGATGGAACATAAGCTGGGGAAACATTTCGGTCTTTAAGTCAGAGAGACCTGCTTTGAATTCCAAAGTTCTGTTGCTGTTGAGTTGCACATGGTCAAGTAGCTGTCACGAGAGCGAAAGTTGGTGGATGTGAGAAGCATCACACTTGTTTCTTGGTGTATGTTCAGTTTTGTAGACAGGTTTTCGTCATGGGATGGCCCAGAAGGAAGGGGCACGTGACTAGCAGAGCCCCTCCACCCCCCATGTGCTTCTCTTCAACTGCATCCCATCTGTGTTTTCTTTCGTCCTTGCTCTGCCCTCCTCTTTGCTTTCCATGCCTCTCTGCAGGCACAGATTCCCTTGGACGAGAAAGGCAGGGCAGAGCATCAGGGACTGGGGCAGGGGGATGGAGTAAGCATTTAATGGAAGCAGCACAGGGGCAAGCACAAATGGAATGTGGGCCAATGGGACACACCGGAGCAGAGATCTTTCTGACCAATATTTAAAGTACACTGGATTAAGGAGACCCAAACATCTCAGCAGAAAGTTTGGGGAGCAGTACTTTCCAAGCCTGACAAAAAGACTTTGAAGCACACACTTGTGTAGGATCTGTTCTTGACCAATTATATCAGTTTTGGGGGTGATTACAGAATTTTAAAGGTTTCTTTGCTAGCTCTAATATGCAGCAGATAAAATAGCAATAAACAGAGAAACAGGGGCCAGTGATTGAACGTCCGAAACTAAAGACATCTTGTATTTCTCAACGCAGACATTTCCTAGGCAAGGGCAAAACCATTCATATATGGCAACACACATTGAGTGGTAACTTCCTCTGAGTTCCTAGGAACCTCACCTGGGTCTCATGCCCAAAGCCTCTCCCACAGGCTTCACACACTTTCTCCACCGACTTAAGCCTCCACCCCCTCCTGGCCAGACCCTACCAATGATGCATTTTGCCCTGGGTGTTCAAAAGGTATAACAAGAAAATGCCTTTTTTCCTGCCCTCCATTATATCTCCTCATTCTGAGTTCCAAGCAGGGATGTAGCTCCATGGCCAAGTGTTTTTCTAGTGAGTGTGAAGATCAGGGCTCTAACTCCAATATCATACAAAAGCAGGGGGCAATCACTGGTCTACCTTTGAGTGCCAATAGTTCCATGTCACATGATCTCATTCCTGCTGTCCAACAATACCAATAGTGCATTGATTAAACATAGGATTTGGGGCACTACAAATAATACATATTTTAATGTTTATGTGAGAACATTTCCTAGATGCCAGTTTTCTGTCTTGTATGTATACTAACTTTATAAGCAACCCCCACACACACACATTTGTCATATGCTCCTGGGGCAGTGTCAGAGAGACAGAAGAAGCCTGAGATCAGTACAGTGTCCTAGCAGCAAATGAATACAGTGCACAGCACTGCAGGACTTCCTCATAGACTTCATTTTTCAAACTTGATTCCTACTTAGCAGGTCATTGATGCTTCCCAAAAGAATGAAGAATAAATTCTTGGTAATTTCAAAGCAAATATGGGTGATTCTTGTTATTGATGGGCTTTCTGACATATAAAGCCAATACTGAATTTGTGTATGGTGAACCATAGGACTTTGAGGAAATAGTAAGCCGAGCCCCTGGCAATGCACTGACCCACTAAACTTGCTGCGTGTTTCCGTTTAAGGACCTCACTGACTATATACTATTGACCTCTGACATGGCACTAACAGCCCGCACAAATCACCCTTAGTTATAGTCTATTTCTTTGGTCCAGTGAATACACGTGTGAATGGACAGTCAAGTGATATTTTCTTTTCCACATGTCCAGGAAACTCTGCAAAAGAGCCCGGGCTGTTGATTTGGGTGTCAAAAGTAAATTTTAGTGCCAAGGCAAATTATCAAACACAGGGTCCACAAATAGTGAGGTTATTTATAATTTTTTTGGGAAACATCTGTGAAAATCAACAAAATGAGTGAAACAAAAACAAACAAATATTAGAATACCCAATACTTATTTCTCAATCACTATTACATTTACAAACATTCTGTTATGGTCACTATTACATTTAAAAAACATTCTGTCATGGCTGGAGAGATGGTTCAGCGGTTAAGAGCACAGGCCACTCTTCCAGAGAACCTGGGTTCAATTCCCACCAACCACATGGCAGCTCACAACTGTCTTTAACTCTAATTCCAGTGGGTCCAGCACCCCCAAACAGACATAGCATGTATGATGCTTGCATAAGCAAACACCAATGCACACAAAATAAATAAATAAATTTTTTGTCATTGTGAATTAGGTTAAGTATATCAGGTATCTGTTCATAGCACCCCTCTCTAGTCTGTGGCAATTTTTTTTCCTTCACTGACTATTCCTGTTCTGTATTGAAGACGGGTTTAGGGAATTGCACAGGGGCAAAGAAACACGTTCAGTCTGTTCTTTCTTAATTGCTCTAAGCCTTCTGATAGCTGGTTCCAAATAACATTTTGACTTTAGTATCTTAAAATAACTGAATAAAAGTCTCCAAACGAGGTCAGAGACACATGAGGACAGCCAGCAGCAGATGCTTCCTGTAAAGACCTTAGGCCATTCATTTATGACTAGACCTTTAGTTATAAATATGGCCTATATTAACAGACACTAAGCCTGATGTTACTATCAGGCATCTTCAGCAAATTAAAAAAAATCTCCTTTGACAACATTCTGAAGGCAACTCGTTCCTCTTTTTCCCCCCTCTGTCATTGGCCCTCAACTAATGTAAAGGCATAGCTGTAATCCTCAGAAAGAACACAGGGAACACAGGGAAATGTGAAGTGATCACCCTTCAAAGGCAGCAATATGCAAACTAGAGTCTGGGGTACCATTCCAGAAAAGAAAACAACCATACTGTTAATAAAAAAACAAACAGCTTTTATTACAAACATTCTGGATTCCTTCACAATCCACTCTACTTTTAACAAAGAAAATCCCTGTCCCCAAATTGCTCTTGTGTTGTGTTGACTGAAGAAAGATGGGGTGTGGTGGGCTAAATTAATCTGCACGCTGCTTTATCACTTAACTCAAACTCTCCTATGAATCACTGCTTACTCTCCAGGCCAAGCACTCTAAAGCTAAGACTTCATTAGTCAGCAGTGAGAAAAGTCATCACTGGGGTTGGAGATGGTGTGGATTAGTGGGTATAGTGCTTACCAACCATGCCCAAGGTCCTGGGTTCAATCCCCAGCACCAGTGTGTTGCTCCATGCCTGTAATCTCAGAACACACAGACAAAACGTGAGGGAGGACTAGAAGTGCAAGTTCACCATCAGTTGCACAGCAAGTTCAAGGACAGCCTGGGACGCACAAGACTCAAGAAAGACTTACTCTGGCTACACAACTCTCCCAACTCCATGTGAGATCCGTGGAAAGCCTTTGTACACAGCGGAATGACTCTTTGCATCTGTGCTCTCAATAAACAGGTCTATTTTTGGTGCCCTGGCTTGCAGAGTAATTAGTTTGTAACTATATTTCACATACAGATGCTCCTCGACTTACAATGGGAGTGTATCCTGATAAAGTCATCAGACATGGAAAATATAATTAAGTAGCAGACACATTTAATATACTCATCCTACTTAACATCATAGCTGAGTAACACTCAAACTTAAGACCTCAAAGCCACAATCATATGGCTGACTGGGAACTCACTGTGCCATTCAGACTACACTAACTGAGAAAAGACCAAACCTCAAAGTATAATTTCTAAAGGATGCTTAATCCTTTTCTATCACCCTCAAGGAAAGAGAAAAAAGTAAGTCAAATAAATGGTTGTAAATTAGAACTACTCTGCCGACACTGGCTAATTCATGCCCAGTGCATAGGATGCTTATTCATTGCTCTGACCAAAATACCAGACAGAAATTACTGAAGGGACAGGACTTGTTTCGATTCTGTTTTCGAGGGCTCAGTCCAGTGCGGAAGGCATGGTGGAGACACTCAGCGTGTACCATGGTGCAGCAGAAGCCAAGAAAAGGGGATGGGCATTCTGACTTTCTTCTTTCTCCACCTTTTATTTTATCTGGGAACCTATTTCATGTGATGGAGCAGTCCACATTCTAGGCACATCTTCTACTTCAGTTTCTCCACACTGGAAAAGCCTGCCAACATATACCCAGAGGTGTGCCTCAACCTCCCTGATGATTCTAAATGCAGTGAGGTTGATAGTGAAGACTGGTCATATCACAATGGATATGAACACATGAACATGCTTATATGAACATGCACACAGGAACAAGCTTATATACAGCAAACCTGGAATCCATTCACCGTCAGACTTATAGACAGAAGAGAAATTAGAGGGACTTCAAAGGCATTGAAATGTAATCAACATAATAGCAACAGAAGCCAACATTCACCAAGCACTTAATGTTATGCTAAGCACATTTGTAAATACTTTGAAGTTTGTTTTCATTTAAATTTTTATGGTATATATATATATATATATCTTGCTGTCATTTTGAGGTATAAACATTCTGGATAAATTAGTTGTAGGCCAGATCACACCACTGGTAAATGGGAAAGTGGACCAGACACAGTCAATACTCAAATAGTGGATATTGCATATTAATATTAAATATTATTGCAATTAAATATTGGATATTTAAAGTAGCCATGCACAGAAGGGCTATATGCCCAAGGAGGGCTACTAAGATGAATTGAGATGGATTGTTAGTTTAACTTGAAGCTGATGTTTTCCATATGCTATCATTCTGCCCCAAGTCCAGATAACACTAAAGAATCTCAAGAGCCTCAGAAAGGGAGGAAGCAAATCCCAAATATGCTACCTAGCAAGCCCTGTCTTCTTAGACACTCAAGTGAGTTTAATTTCTCCTAATATGCATGTCGTTAGACGTAGCTTTTCGCCTCACTTGGCCCTGGATTTCAGAATCTTCTATTTTAACCACTCTGCAAATGTAGTCTGTAGTTGGTTGTCCCTGAATAAGTGAGATTCTTCAGGCTTATCTCATAGGCCATTTCAATGAATGGGCTCGCAGCCAAGTGAGGGCCAGCAGTAACGTCTCCCTAGATATTCCTTCAAAATTCACAGCCAAAAACATGTGCTGATAATAAAGGAAACCGGCACAATGGTGTAACAGTTAACTGCAAGTGTGGTGAGGTTAAAAACAGCTCTTTCTTCTTCAGGCGGAATCGGTATTTTCAGTGTTCAAAGACTGCTGGCAAAAATCTATTAAGGGAAATACTGTGATTTAAACAATACACCCCTTAAAATAAGTTATCAAGTTTGCTGTTTCCTGTAGCAATAATGAATAATAATGTTCCCTTTTTTTTTAAAAAAAAGCTGAAGCCGTGAAAGGTCATGAAAAGGCTGCACTGTTGCCTTGGTAACACATGGGGTGTTACCCAAGCTCCTAGACCCACCCATGTTCCTCCTGTTAAACAGGTAATTTTGAAGCACGTGTTGGTCATAGATAACCAACAGACTTCCATGATATGCAATTACTGAGAGGAGAACAAGGTGGCGTGCCCTTGCATCAGTTTTTGCGAGGGGGTGGTACAAAAAGAGGTCAAGCCGGGTCAGGAGGCTACTGGAATGCTGTCAAATGGTAAAAGGGCTCTTCCCTAGTGAGCACTATTAAACCGCATATCTATTAATAGCCCAAGAACTGTGCTGACAGAAGACTGTTTAGCTCCACACATTCATATTTTTAGTAAGTAAATAGACTTTTTCTATTATAGAAGACCCAGGGGATTATGCTAAATGATTTGCCTTCTCTGAAAGGTTTTCTCCTTGGGAATAATAGACAGACTCTGAAACTTTTCATTTTATTTCAGCAAACGTTTTGGGTGCCACCACTGACCCAATACTAGTTGGCACTGAGTGAACCTTGGCGGGTACACAGTTGCAATCTTCAAGCTCAGAGGACTGTAAACTTCCATCTTAATTAAGACTATTTCCTTCAAACTGCTGTGAAGTCAATTCCTCTAATACACTGTCATCTAGCTATGAAGTTTTTTTTTGCAATTCTCTAACTTACCCAGCACTCAAGTGACATGAAAATCCCTACTTTATATGACACCCAAAGCTAGATGTTTGCAATGTGCTCTCGGAAACAAGATAAGTGTTCATGTATATGAATGAGGAACTGGAATTGGCATTTTGTGAGTGAGGCAGACAGAGAGAGAAGACTGTGGTTGTTGAAAGCAGCCAGCTTAGCTACATAAGGGTGTCCCAAATCGGAACTCAGGGCTTAGTTAAAAGAGAGCAGAAATAACATTGAGAATCATGGGCAGGGCAACCTAGCGCTGAGGAGGGAAACCTAGGCTGTTTGAGACCTTGATCCTAGAAACTGGCAGGGGTTCTCCAAGTAGAAGCTTAGCTGAAAACTCTCCCACTACTGGAAAACTGTGGAATAGAGACATGCATTAATATATGGAAATTGTTTCCTCATTGACCCAAATCTAGCTGAGGAGGGAGAATTAACAAGGCATATGAAATAATAGGAAGAAGACGTAGCTACTAGCAAAGGAGATGCACTGGCCATGGATGGGCTAAACCTTGGAACCTTCACAGGTAATGCAGAACTAAGAAACCTGACTTCCATAAACAGGCAAATAGGAGCCTGAGAACACCTCTTCACTGCCTGGCTTTGTGTAGCAGGAGTCCTGAAGAATCAGCCGTTGTAGTCCAATGGCTTGGGATTTCAAGCTAAAGCACCAGAGAATGTGTTTGTATATTCTATTAACTGTATGGTATGGATCTTGTTAGTTGTTGGAAACATGATGATGAATAAGGTCAAAATGATTAAATTTGCATTTATTTTAGTAAGTCACAAACCACACATTGTACAGCTGGCACCTCTCGGGGAAATATGTAGGGTACTCTGGAACTGAAGAGAGTCTTGCCTGGCATAGTATTCACGATATCTAAGAAATATCTCAGAATGTATCTTAAGGTGACCCGAATAATGTAAAAGCATTGATAATTGTAAGAACACTTAGAGCAAAGGTGTGAGTCCCACCACCCTGTGCAATAAAAACTAGTCCATGAAGGATACTCCAAAAAGATCTTTTGTTCTCAGTTAACTCATAGCAAATAGTCTCCATTTGTTGTTTGTAAACTAAAATCCACACATGCATTAAAGCAATGTCAAATAGAAAATGAATTTTATATGCTCATTTAGTTGAAGAGACACTATCTGAAAACTTTGAACTTTTAAATATAATTAGATTTTTGCTTATTAAATAAGGCAAAATGGATTTTTCCCCTTCTTCAAGATTTTAAAATTCATAGATGGATTGGCAGTTAGGTGAGGGACTGGCAAGACCTTGGCTTTCTGTGCTGGAGTACAGAGAAACTCTTCCTCCCAATGAAGGAACCCTTCTCCATGTTAAATGTTTGCCATTTATATAAATGGGGCTCAGGGAGATTGTATCATAGCCATCCGGTGACAAGGAATACTGTTTTAGACAGATTGGAAGTGATCAGTGTTGGAGAAAGCTCCCCACTGAGAGCAACAGAAAGAAGCAGGTCTAGGAATAACCAGAGAGCAGCCGGAAGAAGTGAGGAAGAGCAGCTCCTTAACCCAGGAAAAGGTTATGAGGTGAGGAGCGGCTAGACTCAGTCACTCAGGACAGAGAAGCAGCAGAAACTCACTAGCCGGAACTGGGAAATGAGGAGGGAGTGAAGCCCTCAAGGGACCAGGCTGGGAGCAAAGATGGGAGCCCAGGTCAAAGGCAGACCAGCTAGCACAGGGCTGACTGGATGTGGAGCCACGGAGTCACTGACCCTGGTCCCAGTGAGTACCAGGCTGCAGGGAGGCTGAGCCTGCCCTTAGGTCCCATATTGAATATTGCCACAATGTCAACTTTCCATTTCTCTTCGATGTCTTTGTGTTGTTACCCTAGCTGGTGTGTAGTATATCAAGTTTGACAACAGTTACTTTAAAAATGGATAAGTTTATTAAACTGGCTTTCAAGATTTAGCTAGTGTCATTTCTTTTCAGCACATTATCTGAGGATTGTTCTGGAATATTATCTACACTGTTTCCTGAAATTCACAGTTGTGTTCATGACTATATGTATATTACATTATTAGAGTCAATGAAATATGACTAAAATAAATTTCTCAGTCACACATATTGTTGCTATTTTGATACTTGGATTTCAATGAACAGAATTGTTAATTGCTCTATACATGTGTTTTTGGAATAATGAGCTCATTTAGCTTCAGAATAGCAAGGGTACCAAAAGCATCCAAATTTAATCTAAATAAATTCATTATGCCAGAAAATTAAGTCAAAGAACTTAACAGATCTTGGGGAAAATGATGTGGGAAGTCCTTTTGTATATGTGTCGCTTTTATTGGTTAATGAATAAAGAAGCTGTTTCAGCCAGTGGCTTTAAAGAATAGAGCTAGGCAGGAAAACTAAACTAAATGCTGGGAGAAAGACAGTGGAGTCAGGGAGAAGCCATGTAGCTGCCAGAGGAGAAAGACACGAGCCACCAGCTAAAAGCTTGCCAGTCGACCACAAGCCTCATGGTAAAATATAAAATAATAGAAATGGGTTAATTTAAGATGTAAGAGTTAGCTAGAAATACACATAAGCTAATAGGCCAAGCAGTGATTTAATTAATACAGTTTCTGTGTGGTTATGTCAAGTCTGGGCAGCTGGAAATGAACGAGCAGCCTCCCATAATAGGGAAAATGCTTGTAAGTAATGACTTGATCATCAGTCTGAGTATAAGTTTTGGGCAATTTGAGAGTTCTGTAAGAATTCCTTTTGCTCTAACTAGAGGGCAGTTTTTTCAATGAGAGTTGTGTATGTTATACAAGTGGGAATCTGGTCTGAGGAGTAAGACTCACTAGCTCCTTGGAAAGGGGACAAACGACAGCAAGTGCTTAGAGGTGCCAAGGACTAAGACACCCAAGTGCAGGGTTTGCTGACAGCTGCACATGGGACCTAGGGAATGAAAGCCTCCTAGGGATATAATCTCTTCTGTCCATGGCCCACACACTCTGCCATAGGGCCAGCACCGCAAAGATCAACAGAGGCACAAAACATTGCAAAGTTTCTTCTCACACATCTAGACAGCCAGGGAAGGGAAAGAAAGATGGCACAGAGATGGAGTCTGGACACCTAGACTAGACAGAAAGCATCCCCACCCAGGCCCAGACAACAGGCATATTCCAGGCTCTGTGGCCCTATCCTGGTTAGTGACACCCCTAAGGGATAGGACATCATAGATAGGTCTTCTTCGTCTCCTTTTTATACATTTTACTTTTTGATATTTTTATTGTTAATTAAAAATTTTTATTTCTATCTTACTTTTTCTTTCCCCATATATGTGTGTGATACAAAATTTTAGTCTACTTCTCCTTTCCTCTTTCTTTCACTTCTACTGTTCACTTATTTAATATCTAGTTTGTAGGCCAGCTTTGTCCTGCGTTGTTTTCTCTTCCTTTTTGCAATTCTGAAGGTGTTAGGGGAAAATACTATAATAGGGCACAGGAAATGGCTTTCTAGAAAAACTTTAGTAGCTCAAGAAAGAATTCCAAGAAGCTACAGATGGGATTACATGATATCAAGAAAACGTCTGTCTGACAAAGGAAACAACCAGGTGGAGAAAATTTCTAACATGGAGGAAAAGCCTTGCCAAGTACACATTTGACAGAGACTGACATCTTAAAATATAGAGAACTCAACAAAATGACAAAAAATTAAACAATCTAATAAATAATGGATATATGGAAGAGACAGACAGTTCTCACAAAGTAAAGTACAAATGGCCAATAAACATATAAAATCCTTATATCATAGCCATCAAGGAGATCCAGTTCGAAAGTACATTGAGATCCCATCTCCTCCCTTCAGAGGGGCTATTATTAAGAAAACGAATGACAGCGGATGCTGGTGAGGATGCAGAAGAAAGAGAATTCTTATCCAGTACTGGTAGGATGTACATCAGCACAGGCACAGCGGCAATGATCATGCATGCTCCTCAAATACTGAAAACAGAAGTACCACCTGGCACAGTTATGCCAGCCCTGGAAATGCATCAGCACTCAGCCTTGATACCTGCACACCCACCCATGCTGGCTGCAGGGCCATTCGCAATAGCCAGTACAGAATCAGCCTAGGTTTCCATCAACAGTCGACTGGATAAAGAAACACAATGGAGTTTTATTCAGCCTCAAAGAAGAAGGAAACGGTGGTGTTTGCTAGCGGTTACCTGATAGTTCATTTCAGCTCGGCTTCCTGATCAGCTAGCCAGCACTGTGACTCTTACCCCTACATTAGCCTCACAGCTAAGATACTGTAAACTGGCTCCTGGGTTGAGGAATGCGGGGTGGGAGGGGGAGGAGGGCAACCCGACTTCTGAAATGCAACACTTGTTTTTGAAATTCTGTAGAAAGATCACACCTTCGAGAAATGTT
Source organism: Ellobius talpinus (assembly GCA_001685095.1). Classification (NCBI taxonomy): domain Eukaryota; kingdom Metazoa; phylum Chordata; class Mammalia; order Rodentia; family Cricetidae; genus Ellobius; species Ellobius talpinus. The sequence continues at coordinate 26,010 of LOJH01011916.1, forward strand.
TAAGCAAACACTTTAATAACTTTTCCATTAACTTTGAGG
>LOJH01011917.1:4045-14128 GCA_001685095.1 Ellobius talpinus
GCTAGTTCCGGGACAGGCACCAAAGCTACAGAGAAACCTTGTCTCAAAAAAAAAATTCTTTTTAGGAAGAAAGGTGAAAGACTTCCTCCTTTAAAGCATTGATAAATAAATAAAATATTGCTAATCAAATAAAGAGGGACAATGCTACTTATAGAGAAATAACTTCCTCTGACTTCCCTTCTTTGTCTTGGTCTGCTTGTTCCATGTCCAACCACACACAAGGCAGCCACCATGACATGAGTTCCTGATTGATTTCACTTAATTTATTTTCAAGTTTTATTTTCTTTAGTATATGTGTATGAGTGCTTTACCTTTGCATATATATGTTCACTATGTGCACACAGAAAAACAGTATTGGATCCCCCAGAACTGGAGTCAGAGTCAGTTGTTAGCCATCATGTGGGTGCTGGTGATTGAACCTGGGTCTTCTGGAAGAGCAACCATTGCTTTTAATCTTGAAGCCATCTCTTCAGATCCCTTTTTATTTCATTTTAATGAATCAAAAGCTAAATTAAAATTCAACACCCACATGTAGGCAGTAGCTACCATACAACACAGGGTTGAAACAGAGCATTTCCATCAACCCATAAAAGAGCCACAGGATGAGGTTAGCTTATACTTTAGACAATGAAAAGACAGCCAGTGACATTGACAATGGTCACTGTGCAGTTTTTCAGAACATAGGCTCTAGCACCACACATATAAAGAGGAAGGGCATCTCTTGTCTTCAAGCAGGCAAAGTTATAGTCAGATAAGAGATTTATCTACTACAGGTGCATGATGGTCAGTCTTCACCATCAATGTGACTGGATTTGGAGTCACCTAGGAGACACACTCTTAAAGAATTCTGAGAGAGTTCACAGAGATTAATTGAAGGAAGACCCCAAGTGTGATGACACCATCCCTCAGGCTCGGGTGCTGGACTGAATAAAAATGGAAAAAGAGAGGTGAGTACTGCCTTCTTAGTTCTTTGTTTTCTGGTTCTCCTAGACACAAGGCATCCCAGCCGCACTGTCCCATCTCCATGAACCCCGCCAGGCCTTCCCTGACATTATGGACCTACCACAGTTTGAGAGCATACTGCGAGTCAAATAAATCCTTCCTCCCATATGTTACCTTTCATCAAGCATGTTGTCAAAACCACAGGAAAACTAGTTACTGTCAGTATTTTTTTAAAAAAATCACATGAAGGAGAAATTAACCATATCTATTACATAAGAAAAACTTCCAGAGAGGCCAAGAATGGTGGCATATGCCTTTAATCCAAGCATCAGAAGGCAGAGGTAGGAGGATCAAGAATTCAAGGCCAGCATGGTTAGATAGTATGTACCAAACCAACCTGAGCTACATGGGGAGAGCCTGTTTCAAAGTAATTAATTAATTTTTCAACAGAAATGACAGTTGAGATAATTCATATAGGAAAGAAATTCAAAAAAAGGGATTAGATTGGACAGGTCAAGGGGACAGTTAGGGACCGGGGACCATGAAGTTTGGGAAACAGCACATCCCTTGAAGGGGTTGAACTTGCAAATGATATGAGGTGAGGGCTGATGGTGGCCCAACAGGACAGCACAAAGGTCATGCAGAACATGCCACAGGGTTAACATTGTCCTTTAGGACAATGAAGGGCTGAACTAGATTTTAAATAGAAAGGCAGCATGGCCAGACCTGTGTTCTATAAAGGTTATTCTAGCTGCCAAGGGGGAAATGGACAGGACAGAAATACATTAGAGATAGGGAGAGCAGAGAGGAGTCTGGTCATAAACAGAAGAGTAGTAACAGTTGAGCCAAGACAGCAGAGGTACGATGACAGGAAACCAGAGATGTGAGGGCTGTTTATAGAAAATGGATGAATATTTATTTTTTAAAAAATTCTTCTTATGAAAATATAACAAGTGTAAGATGTGTGATTATTCTGACATCCCAAATAGCATATGTTTTGAGAGAAGGTGTTATTGTAATTTTATGATGGGCTCTCATTAAAGCTCACATAAATATATTCTGAAATGCTGAGCACACAGGAAATCTGAGAAAGCCATCACCACCAGCTGATCTCAGTTCCCAGCACAGCTGCCCTCGGAAGGGTGCTCAGGATCCAAGCAGACTCCAGTTGTGATGGAAGACCAAAGCACAGAACAGAAAGGCTGATGGAGAGGAAGTCCGAGAAGCCGCATCCTCCTGAGACCTGCACGGTGACCTCTAGAGTCACACAGACATTACTTGTTTGAGGCCCAGCTCAGCAACTCACCAGAGCCAGGCCTTTTGGTGAACTGTTGACCTATCCAAACTGGTCTTCTTCCCTGAAACACAGGCAATACCATTTGACTATTAACGTTTTCATGAGGATAATTAATAATATATTGACTGTGATTGTGTGACTCACCTTGGCTTTTCCCCACAGCACACTGTATCTGAGCAGCCAATCCCCACAGCTCTGGGAAGGAGAATTTGCATTTCACACAAAGCCTTCAGTCTTGTCCACTTTCAAGTCAATGTCCTTTATCGAATAAAACAAAGATCCTAGAGGCTCAGGAGAGTCAAGTATTAGAGAAAGATGAGACAACCTGAGCCATATCACTTCTCCTGGAGACTCCCCTGAAGAGGTGCAGCCCCATGAGCGCTGAGAACCTGTGGGTTCTGGCAAGCCCTTTAGTAGGAACGTGGCCTGATGGGGTCCAGGCTGAGGAACAGCTCCAGGGTCCCCACCCAGCCTCTTTCTTGAGACAGGGCAGTGCAGCTCGGAGGGAAAGCCTCTGATGATGCTGATCCATCCCATAATTCACAGAGCAGTCAGGCCCTCATTTTACCAGAGTTTGGGAGCCACACGGAGAACTAGGAAGAAAGTTGCATTGAAATGTTTGGATCCACTGGCAGATACAACTAGAGTTCTTGTCTGCAGGATGTAGATCCTAACAATGCTGATCTCTTGGTACTGCCTAGGTAGCCTCCATTCAGTGAAAACTGCCTTTAATAGATCACCACCAAGAGTGAATTTCCAGGCTTCTTTTGTCTTTTATTGGTGTATACTCATTGTTATGGCACTGTGATACATAAAGTCATTCATATCCTAGAATATAATGCACTCAAAAAAATCTTCCCCACATACCCTCCACACCCTCTTTTCTCAGCCTTTCTCCTTGTGTTGTTCCCCATATGATGTATACATACATGATTTTATGTCTATATAAAATCAAGGAACCACAAGCGAGAAAAAACGCAATAGGTGTCTTTCTGAGACCAATTTATGCTGTAGGAATTCCTACAGCCAGTAGCCTTTAAGTTACCCCGCCCACTTGTGTGTGGCCTCTTGCACTATTTATGCCAATGTAAAGCGCGTGTCGGGCCTCTTTTCTGGCTGTGGGATTTGGTTGCAGTTCTCCGTTCCAGCAGAGGATTGTGATCTGTGAGTCTACCCCTAAATAAATAACCCTCTATTATTCTCAATTCTGAACTAGTGTGGGATTTCTTTTAAGCGTCCATCTTCAAATTTAATTTACTGAATATGGTTTCTTAAATCCATAATATCCTTATATCAGCATCCACATTGTTCCCCACCTGCAGTCCCCATCTTCCATAAGAGGACCCATCTCATCCCCAAGCAAACGATCCTCTTTAGGGAACATCCAATGCTGTAGCCCTTTGTAACAGGCCCATTACATGGCCTCGCCAGGATATACTGACACAACCCAAACTTCATGCAAAGATGGACCCCTTGAGTAATTAACAAGACTATATCCTTTATTGGAAGAAGAGAGTTGAAAACATCTCACGCTTGTCTTCTATACCATTTCTCAGAAATTTTGCAATGTATTCATGTCTTATATAAATTTAATAATCTCCTCTGGGATTTTTGTTGTTGTTGTTTAGAAGAACAGAAAGGCTCTTTTGGCAGCTTATGTGTGGTTGCTTTCATGTAACTAGTCCTTACAACAACCCTATGTGGTCGCTTTTTAGGAACCAAATTGTGTCCCCACAAATCCACAAGTTGAAACCCTTCTCCTACAGATGCGAGAATGTGGTTGTGTTTTAAAAAGACCAAGCTCAAGGGAGACCTCCAGAGCAATTCTTAAGCCATTTGACTTGTGTCCTTGGAAAAAGAAGGGATGAGGACAAAGGAGAAAGACGCCTGGGGCAGCAACCCTGTGAAAAGGCAGCCAGGGGCCAGCCATCTGCAACCCAAGGAGCCAGCCTTCTGTGAAAGCCACCCTGCTTGCTCTTTGACCACGGACCTCTGTCCTTCAGAACTGTGAGCAAGTAAATGACTGTGGTTTAAGCCACCTCAACAGTGGGATCTCGCTCTGGTAGTCCCAGAAAACTAATGTGAATCAGCTCAAAACTACCACCTTTTCAGATGAGAAAACACTCACCCAGCTCACACTTGGATCTGAACACGTGCTTACTGTGTAACTTGTGCTTTTAACACAACCCTATATGGTTTCCCCTTTGGTAAAACAAGTTAGGTTCCAGACATACTAATATTTCTTAAGCTCAGCTTGTGTCTTCAATCTGCTTCCCACCACCATGATAAAATACCCTGACAAAAGCAAGTTAGTAAGGAATAGGTTTATTTGGTCTCATGATTCCAGTTACGGTCTATTGTGGCATGGAATTGACAGAAAAGGACCTGAAGGTGCCTGGTCATATGGAATCTGCACTGTGGAAGCAGAGAGGGAGAAAGGCTGGTACTCCAATGTTCTCCTTTATAGACAGCTCAGGATCCAAGCAGAGGGGATGGTGCCGCCCAGAGTAGGCAGGTCCTCCAATCTCAGATAATCCCCCATAGGCACATTCAGAAGACCATCTCCCAGGGAATCCTAGATCTCCGCAGTCTGATAGTTGAGATTAATCATCTTGGTTTGCCTGAAGAAGCTGTCAGAAGTCCATGCCTGCTTCATCTTCCACTCATAGTCCCTCACACCCACTCTGAATTGATGCTTATATCCAAACATAATAAACAGCAGTCTTGACTTTGACTCCATGCTTAGTTTTTAAAATGTCTGCAAATCAAATGCATGGATGCGTCTAGCGCTAATCTTCACCTGCATGTGTGTGTGTGTGTATGTGTGTGTCTGTATATGTCTGTATGTACATCTGTGTATGTCTGTGCATGTCTATGCATATGTCTGTGTGTGCCTGTGTATCTGTGTGTGTGCCTGTGTATGTCTGTGTTTCTGTCTGTGTATGTCTGTGTTTGTGTCTGTGCTTCTGTGTGTATATATCTCTGTGTGTATATCTCTGAGTGTGTGGTTCTGTGTGTGCATATCTGTGTGTTTGTGTGCATGTGAGTGTGTTGTTTGGTGTTAGAGTATGAAAGAAAAGCGAAGAGGCAGCAGATGATGCCGGCTTGTGATGCCTTCCCCAGTCTCCTGACCTCCATCAGCAGATCCACCATCCCAGTGATGGCTTTTCATTAAGATTTACTAACTGGCTAAATCCTTCGTGCACATATAATCCCTGTAATAACTTACAGAAGGTTGCTTTCTGTGGTTCTAGAGAGCTGTTTCAGGTCCCGGTTCCTATTATACAAACATTCTACAACTGAGCTACATCCTCAGCCCTGAATTTGGATTTTGTCTAGCTTTACTGAGAAGAGAAGTGACTGCTATCGAACAGCAAAGTCACCACTCTGTGTCTGTTTCCTGAGGCCACATACTGGAAGGAAACCTCAAGCTCTTCCTGGTCCAACAGACATGGGTCAAAACCTATGTTCAACCCAGGTTGGCCCTGGAAACAGAACATGCTTAAATAAAAGTGAGTGTCATAGCAGCTACAGGTACATCCTTATCTACCACACTCAAAAATAAGTCCTGAGGGGCACATCCAAAGGAAAGCCCACATGTCAGTCCCCTGTATTTTTCTTTTGCAAAATGTACATGGAAGTGATAGAAAAATCAGATTTTAACCCTGAACAAAGTAATAGAAATTAGCAACTTCCTAAATTGTATTGCCTCGATAGCCTTCCCTGGAGGCCTCAACAACCCAAAACAACTGAAAAGAGGATCCAGGTGTGTCCACAGTCCACGTGTTTTACAAGAGGAATCTCCCCCCCTTTCTATCTTTCTTACAGATGTTGGCAAAATGTGAGGTAGATGCAAAATGGAATGGAGCAGACAGAAGAAAGTGTCTCTGACCACTCTGAGGTCATCATACTATGAAGAATTATTCTGATTTGTTCCATCAATATGTCTTAAAAATATGAAACATTGTGGAAGGGGTATCATAATGCTAGATGTTATCAATGCTGTGTGCTCATGTAATAAAAGATAATGGAAATTATGTATACAGTCCAGAACCTTTATTTTCAAAAAAGAACATGAGAAAATGATTTCCTAAAGAGACTTGCTCTCGGGGGGGGGGAGATTGACCCAGTTCTCCTGAATGCACAGCTCAGATCTGACACTTTGCTACGTCCTTTGACCAGGACAAGGCTGAAGGCAGCAAGATTCAATTCTGTGGAACCCAAGGATGCCCTTGACCGCACTGTGCATTATAAACCTTCCACAGTCCAGGCCCATGGCCCCATCTATTCTGCTTCTACTTCTGAGCTGTGCAACCTTCAGTAAGTTGCTGGACCTCTCTGAACTTGACTTTTCCCATTGCCATAATAACTAAATCCCACAGCGAGAAGACGAGAAGAAGTGAAATACTAGTCTGGTCCACTCTGACCTATCTGCAGATGTAAGTTACCAACTTCCTAAATTGTATGTGCCTCAACATCCTTACCATTACCGTGGCTTTCACAGGCTGAAACTCTGACAAAATCAACACAACAATCTCAGAAATGTGCAATACACTAAGAAAAGACATGCAAGGGAAGAACAAGATGAGGTTCCTGCCCCCAAGGAGCTTCTAAGAGGGTTTTATACATAAAAAATTAAATAGGGAATCATAAAAGATTACAATGAGCAAGTTTATCACTTTATGGAACAGTTATAACTAGAGTTAGTGGTGCCAGTCAGTCACATGCAAGTAGAAAGGGGAAAAAGTACAGTATGAGACACAACTAGTCCCCTTTGGTGTCTGAGCAATCATGAGAATACCTACATCTCCAGCACCAGTAAGTCTAGGAGCCCGCTCATCCCCTTCCCACACATTTGGTCCTGGTCCAGCCTGGCTGAGGACTCAGAGGAAGATTCTGTGAAAGGGTGGTCTCAAACTGGCCTTGGTGGTCACCACTGTAGGCCTGGGGTGTGAATCTGCACAGTCATCACCGTGGTCACCATTGTAGGTCTGGGGTGTGAATCTGTACAGTCATCATAGTGGTCACCACTGTAGGTCTGGGGTGTAAATCTGCACAGTCATCATCGTGGTCACCACTGTAGGCCTGGGGTATGAATCTGCACAGTCACCATTGTGGTCACCACTGTAGGCCTGGGGTGTGAATCTGCACAGTCATCATAGTGGTCACCATTGTAGGCCCAGGGTGTGAATCTGCCATCATCATAGTGGTCATCACTGTAGGCCTGGGGTGTGAATCTGCACAGTCATCATAATGGTAACCACTGTAGGCCTGGGGTGTGAATCTGCACAGTCATCATAGTGGTCGCCACTGTAGGCCTGGGGTATGAATCTGCACAGTCATCATGGTGGTCATCACTGTAGTAGGTCCGGGGTGTAAATCTGCACAGTCATCATAGTGGTCACCATTGTAGGTCTGGGGTGTGAATCTGCACAGTCATCATCATGGTCACCACTGTAGGTCCAGGGTGTGAATCTGCACAGTCATCATAGGCCCCAGCCATGTCATACAGATGTTGAAGGAAGAAAACGGATGAGCACCTCCAAAAACTCATTCAGTTGCAGAGGAAAAGGCTGAGGTTGCCAGGCAACAAGGAGGAATATGCACATGCACAGAGTGCCTGTTCTGTGACATCATTGTGTTAAGTGCTCTGTCACCCAGGACTCCCATTGAGTGAATATTCCCATTTCATAAATGAGGAAACAGGATTGTAGCAGTGGAAAGGATGGTGTGAGATCTCAAGCCCAATAAGAAGGCTGAATTTGAATCTACGCCATACAACTGTCTCTGTCCAGGGTCTTTGCAGCCCATGGAGAAAGCAGACAAGACATTAAGCCAGACACCACTCCTACTTACTCACCCAAGGGTGCTGAGTCAATATGGCACAGACATATTTGCATATCAATGTTAATGTAGTAGTATTCACAATAGCAGATAGGAACCAGCCTTAGGACACAATTCCCTTAGTGTCCAACAAGAAGGGATGACATAATGGAATTTTTTTCAGCCCTAAAGAATGAAGCTATCCCATTTCAAAGAAAATGGATGCAATTGGAAATGACCATGTTACACAAATTAAGCCATTCTCAGGAAGACAAATATGCTTCCTCTCATTTGAAGTTCCTAGAATTTATNCCTAGAATTTATATAGATACATTAAATGATGTTTTGTGATGTGAGAGCTGAAGTGATGATAAGAGGGACAAAGAGATAAAATGGGACAGGGAGTGGGGAAGGAGGAGTGTGTTTGCCTGTGCGCTGGAGGGGAAGTGTCCCTGTGTAACACGGTGTCACATACAATGAATATATACATTGAAAGTTCTGAACTTTGTAAATTTAAAACAAAACTTTAAAACTCAGCATTTTAATATTTTCTCAAGTATTTAGAAATTTCATAAGAATTAATCAAAACAATTTTAAGGACCCTAAGCAAGCAGAAATGGCCATCAGGGCCAGACAAAGTGCCATCTGTTTCCTTGCCTTACTTTTTTCTTGGTTCAGAGAGGGGGAGGTCTTACATAGAGGATCCTCCTGACCCTTGGAAATATCTAAGACAGAAGACAGAAGTTCAAAGGTGAAAGAAGGTTCATGGCTCCCTGAACACAAAGATGCACACCCCATCCTCAAATGAAAATGAGATACCTGTCAGAGAGGCGTCATGAAGGGTGTGTGGTTTGCCCTGGCAAGCGGGACTTGTAAAACAGGTCTTAGGGGCCACCAAGTAAAGGAAGGCTAGAAGCCTAGGTCCAGCAGCAAGGAGAGGCTTTCCCTAGGAGGGTGTCCACCCAGGGCAAAAGCAGCAAGAACTGAAGTAAGAATCCAAAACTCCAGGACACAGCCAGCCAAGACATTCTACCTTACAAACTTTGGCATAAGGGCAAGCTGAGTTCAACATGCCAGGGATAAGCATGCCCTCCCTCCTACCCCCACATCAAAGCTAAGTCATTTCAAATAATATTTTTACATTAGCACATACTTGGAAAAATGGCATCAAACTCAAAAATTTGCATAAATTTTCAAATAAAGCATGAGACTTCAAAGAAAGCCCTCACTATAGGCAAGATCCAGCCAGGAGGTTTATAAGGAGGGATTTCCAAAATGAAATCTGAGATGTGGGATGTGTGCAGTGAGCAGCCAGGCCAGAGCTCAAGGAAGGGCCAGTCTGGAACTGGAGTCGGATCCCCACAAGAAATGACATAAGAAACACCTGGCCCCTGGCCAGCAAAGGGAACACTGTTTCCCAGATTTGGAAAGTTGTCTCGCAGGCCAGGAATACCTTCATATTCTAACTATCGCCCCACCTGAGTCTGAGTTAGTGCTCTCTTCTCTGACCACACCCACGTCCTCTGGATGCCACCCAGTTCTCTCCTTCCATCCCTCTGTGCCCCCTTCCTCTCTCCCCTGCCCTTGCATAGAGCTGCAGGAGTGAGCATTGCCAGTACCTGCTCCTTGATGCTGTTTATCAGACCCACAGGGGAAGACTCTTCTGTGTTCTGAACTCCGACTTTGCTGGAATCCCAGTTGCAGCTCGCATTTCTGGGGACCTGTGAGTCCTCAAGGTCATAGGTTGGAATCCACGGAAGCCCTAGAGCACAGACAAGAGGACTTGTCCAGATATCAATGTCCTAACCTCCTTAGTGTTTAACCTTACTCAGAAATAATTTGGTAAGTCATCAGTGAAATTACCCGAGTCACAGCACCAATGAAATTACATGGCGCAAGTGAGAAGGAAATGTGGAACATGCAACAAACCTGCTTAAGAGTTTATTAAGGGGGGGTATAAAAGCCTGGTGAGGTCGGTGTGGAGAGAAAGAGAGAGAGAGAGAGAGAGAGAGAGAGAGAGA